>SKCR01021055.1:0-82112 GCA_019454045.1 Zanthoxylum bungeanum | reverse complement strand
TGCCACAAATAAGTCTTATCTGATCAAATCAGTTTGAGCTACTTGTTTGTCATGTTATATGATTGAGATTTATTTATATTCAAAATATAAATACTGTTATTCACATCTAATGTGTTTATCTCAATATCATCTTTATAAAATAAAACACTTTAGTGTTCTAGAATATAAAGGTATACTCGTAACGAGTTATACTCGATATAGAGATAATGTTTCTAGTCAAACTAGTTATAATAACAGTTTCCTAATTTAAGCACACACCCAAAGGGTAGTTCCTAAACTTAGGTTTCTACGGTAAAACAGCGACTGTCGTCCCGTTTTCTATTCGCAGATTAATCTCAACTGAAGTCATATCCTGCTCATAGCAGATTCTGCACATCAATGCATATTTATGTACCACTTTTAGTATCTAAAATCCAATTTTAATACTATTAGTGAACATATTTATGACAAACATATTTAAAGTCAGAGCCTTGCCCTTTCTTTTATTCCTTCATCTCTGCCTTGTCCATACGGAAGTCACACTTTAGTGACCCCGTTTGCCACAGTTTAAGCAGACATCTTGACATTTGTCCTTTATCTTCCTAGAAGATAATAATGATTTTGCCTTTGCCCTTTTCCACATTCTAGAAGCCTTTGGCCAAGCCTTGGCCTTCTAGAATATTGAAGTAAGATGCGTCTTGCGCTTCTTGCCCTATTGTAAACTTTGGCTTTGGCTCCTTGAGCATAGCCATTAACTCTCCAAGAGTTTACTATTGCAATTAATGCTTCTAAGATCTAAGTATAGACTTATGAAGATCCTTCAATTTCAACATCATGGTTTAAAGATCTAATCATTAGTTATGATGACGAAATTAGGGAGTCATTATGACAAGCATAAAGGATTAAGCACTAAAGTTATCATCACATGAATCTTCCAAAGATCATGCTCTACTATTTGCTTAACTCCGGGTTAAGGCCAAGAAGTTATTTTATCAAATAAAGTAACTTCTTAGTTTCCAGGACAATCCTGAAATTTTATTCCTAATGAAAAAAATAAAGTCGTTTAAATACATTTTCCCTAGGATTATGTTTTAAACACTAATCTTTCAAATTATCTTGATTCTAATAGTCCAACTATTTAATCAACGATTTCAGGTACTATTTAATATAATGATTACTATAGTCCAACTATATAATCAAGTATACTTTTATTGGTTAAAATCAAATATATATTGATTACTATAATCCAATTATATAATCAATTATAAATGATCGGTAAATTTCAAATATATTGATTACTATAATCCAATTATATAATCAACTATAAATGAAGGGTAAAATTCAAATATATTGATTACTATAATCTAATTATATAATCAACTATAAATGAAGTAGTTTGAATACAGTCCAACTGTTTAATTAAAACAACAATTGAATATTAGTCCAACTAATATATTTATTAATAATAATGAAGAAAATTGAAATGAGCACGTATTGGCAAGTAATTGAACGAAATTACAAATTCAATACTAGCCTCACACTATTTTTCGGCGAGCCTCTAACCCTATGTGGAGTACTCGGGAAACCTAGTTTCCTAGTGGGCTAGGATCCGTTAAATAACACACAATCTTGACTTTGGCCAACAAATTGTATGATACTTAACTAGGTAGATCTCTAAGATCAATTGGATCTCATCCAATTCCTAGATCCAGTAGGTGGACATCCAAGTCTGAAACATATATACAATATATATGCCAATATATCCAATATATTTTCCTAACCTTTTTCCTCTGAATCAAATAAGCCTTGGCTTTGGCACAACAAGCTTAATGATTCCAGTTAAGCGGGACCCATTGACATGGAAAGCTTCGTAATCAATGTCGATGGACAAGAAGTGATCTTGACTTTGGCCAACAAATCACGACTTGGACAAGACACCGATATGGAACAAAACTCTCATAATTCAAACACATTCGCAATTGACAAAGGTCTTGACTTTGGCCAACAAACCAATGCCAACTTTGGATCTTGAGTAAGAATCACTCAACGGAAGGAAAAACGCTTAATATGTTTTGAGGGTTTTTTCGTGTAAATTGGAAACCAATTTATTATCTTTGATTAGGTCTCATCATACACCCTTAAGCATGCATTCTAAAAGCATAATAATGCGCGATAAATAAATTAATAATGATATACGGATGGATATGTCACAAATTATTCCTAGAACAAATCACTCACTTTCTCTCCCCGACTAGAACTATTTTAACTTCTACCCAATTACATAATACAATAAAGAAACCTCATTTACATTGAGGGGAATAGGTGAGAAGAGAAATACAATGAGAAAGAGGTAATAGGCTGGACACGCAAGTCCAATTTAATAAATTCTAAATTTATTACAATTTCCAAAATTGCCCCCACCCTTCTAATATCCATCCGATATATTATTCATGCAATACATTCATGTATTCATACAAATCATGTTATTCAATCAATCTAATCCAATTAATTAATCTTTGAATTAATGACCATCCAATGTTCAAACAACGATTTGATTTGCGTGAGTCAAACTCGTTTAAGAATAAATACTCAAAGTAAGTATTCTTGAATTATATTGAACTAAAACTTTAAATCCAATTTATTTGTATTCAATACTAATTCCAAATTTATTTCCAAATTAAATATTTACACTTACTTATAAGTCTTAAAGACTTGGATTCCAAATCCAATCTTAATGGGTCTCAAAGGCCCAATAACATCCAATGTCATTTTAATTAAAGTCCAATGGGCTTTTAATTAATTCTTAAGGCATGAGCTTTGGCCATAATGGGTCAAATCCAAAATGCCAAGGCCCAATAGGAATCACCATATTGCCTACAAATTAATTTTGGCCCATTAGGCCCAATTAAATTCTTTAAAGGGCCAAGTGATGTATTTGGACTTTATGGAATTGGTTTTGGGCCCAATTGGATCCAATCCAAAAGTCCAAAACCAAACTTGGTCAAATCAAGTCCATTAAGCCCAAATACACACTTTTAACCCAATTCATAATTTAAAGGCTTATTAACATAATTATAATATTCCAAATATCACAATTATTTTAATTAAAGTGTATTAGCCATATTAATTAATTAAACTCAATATTTCCAAAATACCAATTAACTTAATTAATCATGCTTAATCCATCAATTTATGCTCAACACAAATTGAAGCCAAAACACATCATTTCATGCTCAACATGCTCTTGAATTTAACATAAACATTATTGACTTTGATTCCAATCCAATCAAACCAACAATCAACATTTAATCATGCATTTAAACACATCCAATGATGTTATAAAAAAATAAACTGCAGTGCATTACAGTGTATATTCGGCCATGCTAAGTAATTTTAAAAATTTTGATCCAATTAATTTTTCTCAAATCTAATCATGCACAACTCTAAGTTAACATAATCTAAACATGCTCAATCATCAATTTGAAGAAATCATGTTCAAAACATAAAAGCCCCAAATTTTAGTCTCATGAACCCTAAAATTTTCAAGCTTAAAATTGGCTATTGATACCATTGTTAGTGTTCCTAGAACATGCCAAGGATCTAATAAGCAAGAAAAGGTGTTCATAAATTCATTATAAGTTGCGGAATTACTTACATTGAATGGATTTGAGCTTTTAAAAATTTGAATGAAGATCTCCAAGATCCTTCATTTGTGTTGATTCCAAGCTTTGAGTTGGTTTCCCTATCACCTTAGTTGATTCCTTGAAGTGCTAGCTCCTTTGAAATTGCAACAAAATCAAAGAGATGAGAGGATGAAGCTCACGCCCATAGTGTGCACTCTAGGGTTTGTACTTTGTGTATTATCAAAATCTCTACACAAATGAGAGAAGGCTTTTTTGGTTTTGTTAAAAGGTTTTACCCTTTTCACCCAAAACCATGTAGTTGGAGTCTTGGTTTCACCTAAACCAAGTGGTTGGAAAGTAAGTGGCTTTGGCATAAATGCCAACCACTTTCCAACCACCACTTCACATGTGTGACATGTGTGAAGTGGGCCCCACCATTTTGAATTCAAAATTCAAAATGTCTCTACGAACATTTACCGCGGCTCGGATTCGTTTAATCCGATTAAACGAACTTTTGTCGCTAAATAATTAAATCTAATTTAATTAAATAACTATGCCTCTCAAATATATTACGAACGTCGTTTACGAATTAATTCTAAATTAATTCGTTCGTTCGTATTAAAGTCCGACTTTAATTTCGTAATGAAATCCAATTCATATTAATATATCCGATATATTAATTTTAGCCCATACGAAATAATTAAATAGAAAAATCAAATTTAACTATTAAATTTATTTTACCGATTAATTCCAAATTAATCGCGTTCTCTCTCTTCCGAGCACATTTAATCCCAGATTAAATAATACCTCAATTAATCCTAGATTAATTTTCTCTCTCTTAATTAATCCCAGATTAATTCTAATTTAAATCAACTGTCATCGGTGAATCTTTGGGAAGCGACCCAAGAGATCCCTGGATATGTTGGTAGTAAATACGGTCATCAGATTATCCGAATACGTGCGTACCTCGTACCACGTGCTTACCGATTTACAAGACATGGTTGGCTTCTAGCAAAGCACCGTGCCTACCCAATTCTCTAGAAATATTCTTACTGGATATATAATCTTTGTCAGGCGTAGAATACGTAGTTTGCGTATGTCGATCCAGTATCGGATGTCATGTGCTAGGCCTGAGGCTGGAATTATGTCTGCCCTGTACGAAGCACATGTCGGATGTCTGGTAACTATCTCTATATTGGATGAACATGACCTAGTCATATCATCCCGATAATCTTTGTCAGCGTATAGAATACGTAGTATTGCGTATGTTGATCCAGTATCGGATGTCACGTGCTAGGCCTGAGGCTGGAATTATGTTTGCCATGTACGAAGCACATGTCGGATGTCTGGTAACTAGTCTCTATAATTGGATGAACATGATCTAGTCATATCATCCCGATGACTGTAGTACTAAAGAGTGCTAGTTCCGTATCCTACGTGACATCATCTCCACTATGACTGGAGTGATACTTCCGTCTTGACATCACACCCAATACACTACGATTCTCAATATACCCAGCAGAGGCGTACACAGAACTGGTTAAAGCCTTGGACGACCAAAACCAAAGCATATTGATTTTCGCAAGTATTAGCGGTGCAAGTCTCAGGTTAAGACCAAATACACCTACCCTGATTTCAGACTTCCATAGACACATAGTCATACTACCAATGGAACTCCGAGGGGTCTATCCAGAGCGAAGCTGTTTTCGGTACCATCGGTAAAACACAACCTCCTATTACACTTGCATAAGTATCCAATACTAAAATATATGAGAACTATGTCGTTGTGCTCCCACAACGCGCACAAGTGTAATACTAGTCTATTCCGCAGTATCGATATCCAATCTCGATAATACTACGACTATGGATTATTTAATGATTGATCATTCGTGGACTGATACTGTCTCATATCATCTCAATCCAGGAACTAATCATAGGGACCTCCTATGATTTATACATCTAGGTGATCTAATCACAAATGATAAAAGTGCAATCTCCTTGTCACATAGTTAATTTGTACAACAACACCATGATCTGTACAAATAGTGACGCTATGGGTCATAATTGTCCAACATTGTGTAGTTAAGATCATGCCTATACTTTTTTAGTTTGTAATTAAATTTGTTGGATGCTTGTTGGATGTGTTTATGCATGTAGAATTAATTTATTTGCTTATTAATGTAATTAAGCTTAATAAATTAATTAGAAAATTAAAGTTATCATTCTAGAGTTAATTAGCCATTCATAATTAGCCTAGAATTGTTCTTGATTAATTTCATGATGGTGAGAATTAATTGGTGTGGTAATTTGAAGATTAAAGTATTGAATTTTATTAATTTAGTGTAAATTGCCCAATTTGAGTGATTTATGAAATTAGGGTTCTTAACCCACTCAAATTTTGAGGCTTTTCATATATATGCTTTAATTTGATGTATATTTGATGCATGTAAAATTGGGATTAATTGGATTTTGATCTTGATGTGTTTTGAACAAATTGGGCCAAATTGCAATTAATTAAAATTTTGGGTAATTTCGGTAATTACAAAAAATACTGGGCAGTTTGCGCAAATCTGAAAAAATTTCTGGTTTTGTTGCAAAATTGAAAAAATTATTTTGGGATTGATTTGGAATCAATTAAATATGTAATTGACATATTAAAACTAAAGTAATGAATGAGCATATAGTTTGAGGTAATTTTGTAATTAAAAGAAATATGATTTCTTGGGTTATAATTTCATATTTAAGTATTGGTTAATTAAATAAATAAGTTAATTTAATTGTCTCAAGAAAAAAATTTTGAAATCGGAAAAATCGGTTTTCCGCGTTCCGCTGCGCTAACCCTGTAATTCATAATAAAACTCCAACACATACGACCAACCTTTAAAAGAGGTCGGCCGAGATCGGTTCAGTTGTAAAAACAGTACACCACTTTGTTCCCGTGGACGTAGGTTGGATCTATTCCGCCGAAACACGTAAATCCTCTGTCTTTTTTTGTGGTTGTTTTGTCTTTTACCAAGTTTTCTTTTGGTCCCCCATAACCAAACAAATTCACGGTTGGAGGAGGATTGTTCGAGGTGCGGTATTCCGAATCTGCCCCTGGAACAAAAATCACCCGTCAACAGTTGGCGCCGTCTGTGGGGAAAGAGCAAAAAATATTTGACGTAGTAAGACAATGGCAGAAGACGGGAACCACAGATGGTCGGAGGGTTCAACGACTGAGTGGATGTAGAGAATGGAAGAAGACATGAGAAATGAAATGGAGATAAACCAGGCCTCTATGAAGACCATGATGGAAAAGCTGAAAAGGATAGAAAAGATGAATGATGAAAAGTTGGAGGTTGGTCCAAGCCAGAGGAGAGATGAGACAGCGAAGGGAAAGAAGGTTGTAGGCCTGAGCGGAGATAATGAGCTCGGGAGGAGGTATCTCCAGAGGGTGAGATCTGTAGTGGAAGCCGGAGCCTTACCGACAGAAAGAGCGTGGGAAGAAGAAGAATAGAGGCAAACGCTAGAGTCCTCCAGTAATAGCCCACGCTCTAAGAATGGGGAAGACAAGAAACACGATGGAGGGGATCGAGAAGTGTCTAGTCACAACACACGTCGTGTCCGGAGTGGTCGGCGTGAAGAAGCCCGTGAGAGGCAGCGTGATATTACTGACGACCAGATGAAGGACTGGTTCAGGAAAGAAATAAGAAAATGGGAAGAAAACATGAAGACATATAAAGGAGATTCAAGGGACCCTAAGTCCCATATCGAAAGTTTCGTTTTGTTGATGGAGGTTCAAGGGATGGTAGGAGAGGCCATCTGCAAGGTGTTCCCTTTAACCCTGAGCGGCCTCACGATTTTGTGGTTTAGAAGTCTGACCCCGGAGAGCATCAGTAGTTTCTCTCGGCTCAGGAAATTATTTGTTCGACATTTCAAAGGAGTGTGTGTGCCAAAGAAGACGGTGGAAGCGTTGAGACTGATGAAACATGGGGATGATGAGCCCCTGAAGAATTTTATTGAAAGATACCACAATTTGGTGCTCGAGGTCGGAGCATACGAGTCATCAGAGGCGCTGGAAAGTCTCAATTGAGCTCAGAATGTCGAGAGGTTGTGGACTCACCTGAGGATCCAAGACATACCAGATTATGCCACAACTCTGGAGTTGGCCAGGAAGTTTATTTTAATGAAGGAGGATGAGAAGATTGCCCGAGGAGGGGGCACTCGGAGGACCAAGATACTCAGGTTGGAAAATCAGCAGGATTTTAGCAGAAATATGAGGAGACCAGTCTCGAGGCAGAAGGAGCTCATGCGGACGCCTTAGGATAATCAAGTTCAAGGGAGGAGACGGTTTGTCCAAGTCAAACATGTCGCGTCATTGGAGGGGGGCAGTGTGCACCCCCTAAACAGACCCATGGCCCAGATAGTTCGGGAAATCCGGGATAAAGGTCTATTGGTCGACCCCGACCTGAGGAGGTTCTCGATTGAGGAAGGAAACAACAGGGCTTATTGTATGTACCATAATGTAAGAGGACATGCCACGAATGGATGTAGGGAGCTGCAGGAGCAGGTGGACGACCTGGTGAAAAAAGGCTACATGGATGAATACATAGGCCAAGTGGCTGTGGAGGCCGCATGTGGACGACCTAGTGAAAAAAGGCTACATGGATGAATGCATAAACCAAGTGGCTGTGGAGGCCGACCAGTGCTGATAGTGGAAGTCATCAGGTCGGGTACTTGGAATGCTGAGATGCGGAGATGATATTTTCAGTAGAGCCTCTCTTATAATGACCCTCAAAGAGTTATAAGAATGACAGTAGATCCCAATAATATGAGTAAGACTTTCCATTTCTTAAATAAACATTTGTTTATCCATGCTTGTTCATTATGGCCCACATAGAGGCCGAGGTATTTGATGGCTCGGGTCTGCTTTAATACCGCTGAGGCCGAGGTGTTTCATGGCTCGGGTCTGCTTTAGTACCGCCGAGGTCGAGGTGTTTTTATGGCTCGGGTCTGCTTTAGTACCGCCGAGGCCGAGGTGTTTTTATGGCTCGGGTCTGCTTTAGTACCACCGAGGCCGAGATGTTTCATGGTTCGGGTATACTTTAGTACCACCGAGGCCGAGGTATTTGATGGCTCGGGTCTGCTTTAATACCGCTGATGCCGAGGTGTTTCATGGCTCAAGTCTGCTTTAGTACTGCCGAGGTCGAGGTGTTTTTATGGCTCGGGTCTGCTTTAGTACCGCCGAGGCCGAGGTGTTTTTATGGCTCGGGTCTGCTTTAGTACTGCCGAGGCCGAGATGTTTCATGATTCGGGTCTGCTTTAGTACCACCGAGGCCGAGGAGTTTCATGGCTCGGGTCTGCTTTAGTACCATCGAGGCCGATGTGTTTTTATGGCTCGGGTCTGCTTTAGTACCACCGAGGGCCCGAGGCCAAGGTGTTTCATGGGTCAGGTCTGCTTTAGTACCGGCGAGGCCGAGGTGTTTCATGACTTGGGTCTGCTTAGTACCGCCGAGGCCGAGGTGTTTTTATGTCTCGGGTCTGCTTTAGTACCACCGAGGCCGAGGTGTTTCATGGCTCGGGTCTGCTTTAGTACCGCTGAGGCCTTATTATATTCGTTGGCATGGGGTTAGAGTTTCTCCCTCATGACCAAGTGTTATTGGCACAATGAGAGAACATTCTCTTGTGACCAAGTTTTTATTGATGGTTCAGGGTTGGGTTACGTCCCACCAATGTCTTATTATCTTCGATTGGCACGAGC
Organism: Zanthoxylum bungeanum; assembly: GCA_019454045.1. Classification (NCBI taxonomy): domain Eukaryota; kingdom Viridiplantae; phylum Streptophyta; class Magnoliopsida; order Sapindales; family Rutaceae; genus Zanthoxylum; species Zanthoxylum bungeanum. Next base: position 72,770 of record SKCR01021055.1, on the reverse strand, counting down.
TGGGTTACGTCCCTCCAAAGCTCTATTATTGTTAATGGCCAAGTGTTATTGTCTTCTATTATACAAGACTTTACAGAATATTCCTCCTGAAATCTCGAATTAGAGGGCATGGCTCGGAAGATGAGAGCAGAGATGGTGAAGCCAGTTTCAGATTTTTGACTAAAGGTCAACCAATGCTGATTCAGGTCGGCATCATATATCCAAGTGTTGAAAAGGTACCACAAGACATCAGATTATAGCAATATGAGGTGCTCATGAGAGTATCAGTTTGAGGAAATCAGATTGGTCTCCGGTTTCACGCACCACCATCTTTTTTATAGTTCCCGGCATCAACTCGCTAACTCATTGATACCGAGAAATATGGGACGAATGTTGATGGTGGTTTTTCACCCCCAAGAAGTCAGCATCCCGAGGAAGGGCAAAAAAAGAATTTCCGCTTACGATGATGAGTTTTGTAATTAATAGAGGAAAAACCCAAGGTCTTCATTAGGGCAAGATCAAGCAGAAGGGCACGAGTATGAGGCGCAAAATCAATCCGACCAGGTGAGGTCATTTTCCGACCAGAAGAGGTCATGTTCCGACCAGAAGAGGTCATGTCCGACCAGATGAGGTCATGTGCATCATCCATAAAGCCGTGATGTGATTATAGCAACTTGCAAGGTGATCCTCTGACTTGTACCGCCTTTACAGGCTGTCATCATAATTGTTGAGTGTGGCAGTGAACAAAACAGAGTGATGTGACGGGAAGTCAGATGAAAAGTCTGCTTTCGGTGGGGCAGTTGGGGCAGAGAGCCCGTCAATCAGCCGGAGATTCGCATGGATGACGTCATGAAGATATGAGAACAATGTTACTTTTTCTTAGTATATAAGGGGAGAGGAAACACATTTGTAAGGGTTGGTAAATTTTTATTCAAGCACCACTTGTAAGAAAACATCAAGCAAACGTATCATACGACCACTCTTTAAAAGAGGTCGGCCGAGCTCGGTTAGTTATAAAAACAATACACCACTTTGTTCCCGTGGACGTAGGTTGGATCTATTCCGTCGAACCACGTAAATCCTCTGTCTTTTTTGTGGTTGTTTTGTCTTTTGCCAAGTTTGCTTTTGATCCCCCATAACCAAACAAATTCACGATTAGAGGAGGATTGTTCGAGATACGGTATTCCGAATCTGCCCCTGAAACAAAAATCACCCGTCAACATATTTACTAATACCTTTACAATTAGAATCAATGTCGCCCTTCTGTAGCAGGTTGAATCTAACTTTTCAATAGTAAAATAATATTTGTTTTTAGTAAAACTTAAATTTGAAACAAATCTGACATATAATTGGTGAAAAATAGATGTTAATTAACTAAATTTTAATTGAAATAAATATACAATAGGGAAAATGAAAATCTAACCCCCAAAAAAAAAAAAAATAAATAAAAATTTCGTGCCCAATAACATCCTCATAGTTTGAACCAGTTATCCAATTAGTCCGTATATTTTCATGAATTACCTAATATATACTTTTGGGTGAAATATTTATTATGTTGACATGCTAAAAATATATATTTGATAATTAAATAGATATTAACTGAAACATGTATACAATAAGATATTTTAAATAATTTTTAAAAATATAATTAAATAATCGTGAGAAATTCAATCAAAATTGTTTCACTTACTAAATTAAAAATTTATATTCATCACACTCGCACCTATTATTATCATATATAAATATAAGTAACATTATTTTTTATTTTAATTGTATTTTTCTCATTATAATTTATTTTTACACTTCAATTTCTATCAAGGAAAAAAAAATATAACCGTCGAAATTTGATTTTGATTTTGATTTTTAGTAAAGAAGTGAAAAAGAAAACTACTAAGTTTAAAAAAAAACAATAATAAAATCTGAAAATTTTAATTTATACTTTGAATGGTATTTTTTATCGTTTAAATAATTATTGTTTCCGCTAGCCCACAAATTTAAGTAATAAATTTTCTTAATATTAATTTTGTAATTATATAGAATATTATTTGGACTTAGATTTATTAATGGTATTTTTATAGTAAATTAATATATATATATATATATATATATTTGATTCAGACAGCTCGGTCTATCTTACATATATTATATAAGAGTATAATGATATTTGACCCTCTCAATTTATTAGGGATGATAATGAGATGAGACATATTGAAATTATAAATCCCGTATAGTTTATGAGGGCTACTACTTCCCCCCAAACTGCCAACCCCTCTCTCTCCTACTTTAAATGTCCAAATTGCCCATCTTTTTTTACAAAAATTCACTCCCTCAATATATACACACACACTTATTTAACACTACATTAATATATATATATTAATTTAACACTACTTATATACTTTTTTTTTTATTTTATAATTTTTTTTTAAATTTATATTTTTTTGCTATTTATATATCTAATCTTTTTTATTTGTTTAATAAATATTACAAATTTCAGATTTTTATTAATTATTTTGTGTTCATTTATTCATTTAATTTTTGTGATTCTTTTTTAATTTATTCAACACTACTTATGTATTAAAAAAAATATTCTCATGTATATTAGAGAAATATATATTTAAAAAAGAGTATAAATAAAATAAATTAAATAAAAGTAGATATGGATACTGATTTACGAAAGTAAATAAGACAAACAACTTTTAATAAAGTAAAAATAAAATCAGAATCAGAATCAACACGATTTTTAATAAAATAAATTTCTCTACTTTCAAAATAAATAAAAAATATGTATAAAAATATATTAGATTTATTAAACAAATAAACCATCAAAAAATTTATTTCATAAATTAAATTTTTATTTAAAATAATAATAATAATTATTATTTTTTTTTACATAAGTAGTGTTAATTTAATTAAAAAAATAATCAAAAAAATTAAATGAATAAATACGAAATTTGTAATATTTCTTAAACAAATAAAAATTATTATATATATAAAAAGCAAAAATTAAATTTAACAAAAATAAAAAATTTATTAAATAAAAATATAAATTAATAAAATGAAATAAGTATATATATTATTTTTATATTAATATATATATATATTTGAGAGGATGGAATTTGAGGGAATTTTTATTAAAAAGTGGGCAATTTCGTAATTTTAATAGGGGACAGGATAGGAACGGGGAGCTTGTCAGAGAGGGGAGTAGTAAATTTCATAGTTTATACAAAATCTTCTAATCCCGTCCTATTATTTTTTCGAAACAAAATATTTATCAGGTCACACAGTATTAAAATCTTGTCCGGCTTTATCCCATCCCGTCGATAAAATTTTCAATACATTTTTCGTGGCCCATACCCAATAAACCGTCGAGATTAGCCCAACGACCCAAGTGATGGGCCGCCGGAACTGTAGAAAATTGCATAATTAGGAAAAATAAAAAATTCCCAACGGCTAGTTTTTCCACACGTGTGAATGGAAGTGCCAGCGAGCGCCCTAACGGTCATATTACAGTTCAAATCAAACCCCTTAAATTCGCTTCAAATACCCCCCTCACTCACAATCTTTATGCAACCAACATATCTTTCTTGCTTTTACTGTTATTGCTTTCACTAATTCTTTTTCTTTGCCTCGCTCGAATTTTCAATTCAAAATGGAGACCCCATCATCATCAACAAGAAGAGTCACCAGGTCACAGGCTTCGGCCGCTCTCAATAATATTCCCATTTCAAGTGAGTCACTTTCTTCTTGATTCGATGATCTTTTTCTTTTTTGAATCTGTTCAGTTGATCTCTTACTTTAATTTGATTGGATTTTTTTTTTATTTTTTTCAGGGAGAATTGAAGATTCTGATCAAAAGGGTGTTCAAAATCAAGACAAAGAACCACAAAACAACAGCAAGATCGGTCAGCGCTAATTGATATAACAAATGATTCACCGATTGTTGGGGTTGCAACGGGGGGCTTGGAGACTCCATCATCGGCTATGTCCAAGCAAAGAAGGACCATTAGAGCCATTAACACCAACACACCTGGCTCTGGAGAGACTTTGCTTAGATGTCAAGTCAAGACCCTCTTGCAAAAAGTTGAGGAAGAGGCTGAGCTTTCCAAGATTTCCATGGAGTCGAGTCGTCCGTTTCTTCATCTTCAAGGCTTTGTCAACTCCCCATTGCAGCTTCTTGCCCCAACTCCAGCCAACACTCCGCAAATCTTGAATCTTAATGAAGATGATGCTAGTGTTGCAATCAACGCTCCTCCGGTTGTTCAAGAACACACGTTTTCTCAGGTTCGGTATTTGGCTTGTCTCAAAGGGCGTGGTATTTGGGTTATTACCAGAGTTTGAATCTTGGGGAGGTTCTTGGTGTTGATTATTTTTCGTTTTTCTTTTCTTATTTATCAGGTAATCAGTGATATGTTTGACATACAAGAGAGCATTGAATCAGATATAAATCTGATATCTAGGTCTTTGCTGCTGGATTTCTCTGAGAAAACAGAATCAACAGAGTGCTCCTCTGTGGTGACTGACGACGGCGGCAAAGAGAACCACCATGTCCAGATGAGGATGACTCTTCAGTTTGGTCCATTCAGGTCAATGCAAGTAGTATTCAAGATGAAGACATTGAAGAAGAACAAGTAGTTGAAGATGAATCTTGTAATGACAATTATGAAGAGTATGATGCAGGATTGATTGATGAGCTCTGTCAAGAAATGGGAAAGGTAAGTGTGAATAATAATAATAATATTGGAAGGCACACGAGATTTTTGTACAACAGCGATGATGAAATAGTTGAAGAAGAACCAGCAAGTGGTGGTGGTGGTGTTTCGCCGAACATCTTGTGCTTCAAGGGCTTGCCAACACCAAAAGGGAAGCACATTCGCTTTGCTATTGAGGAAGAAGAAATTGAATAGTGACTGAGGCCTCTCTCTTCTCACTGTCATTGTTGTTCCTTTTTTTCTTTTGTTCTTTTTTTTTTTTTTCAACTTTTTGATAGCCCATCATCGTTGAGTTTCTGTTATTTGGTTAAACAATTGTTTTGAAGCTTTCTTATAATCACAACGATGTGATTTTGAACTAATGAAATCACACTCGGTGCTTTCTTGTTTTTTCATATATGTGAAAGTATTTTAAGCAATTTGTTTGGGACATGGAGAAAATGTTTAAACAAAATTTGGCCCCAGATGCTATAGAAATTGACAAAATTACGAATTTTTTTTTTTTTTCACATTCTGAGTAGAAATATACAAAGCATTAGAACAACAAAACTGAGGGAGGGGTAGGTAGCTCAAGCAAGTTAATGCTATAGAAATTTGACAAAATTACGAATTTTTTTTTTTTCACATTCTGAGTAGAAATATACAAAGCATTAGAACAACAAAACTGAGGGAGGGGTAGGTAGCTCAAGCAAGTTAAAACCAGGGATGCCATGTTGGATCCATCATCCACAAGTTCCTGGCTGACAAGGCAGCCTCAACCAATTCAGTGACACCCCCTTTGTACCAACTTTGGTGGCCACATTCTCTTCTTCCTGAACCAATCAAAACAAAATACATAGAGAAATAAGTAAATAAGTAAATAGTTTAAAAAAAAAAAAAACTAAATAAATGAACTCCATGTGTGTTTTAACAACCTCTTCAGAGAACTGTGAAGAAACTCCATTGATCCGGGCCATAACATTTCTCTTCTTCCTGAACCAATTCAAAACAAAATACATAAAGAAATAAGTAAATAGTTTTTTTTAAAAAAAAAAAAAAAACTAAATAAATGAACTCCATGTGTGTTTTAACAACCTCTTCAGAGAACTGTGAAGAAACTCCATTGATCGGGCCATAACATTCTCAACATTGGTACCAGCTAACCTTATCTTTGAAGTTGGGTTCAAACCACTCCCTCCAGCAGCACTCAGAGAGGCATACCAAGTCGTTAGACCTCCAAGACCATGATAATAACAGTTCATCACGAAAAAACATGGCCAAATGATACCGCAGATGCTCACTTCGCTGCAACATAACAACAATAGAAGAAGAAGCCAATCAACATTTTCATCAAGGTGAGTGAGAGTATCCAATGGTCAATCGACATTTTTCAGAAAAACTTACTTTTGGTGCAACCACAGCCTGATGGGAGAAGAACGATTGCATGTTCCTTGTCAAACGAAAAGGCACTGGTACATTAAATTCTATCATTCCATTTGCATCATATGCAGGATGAAAATCTGTCTGGAATATCTTCCCAGTGTTCTTGGCAAATAAAAGCTTGTTTGGGACCTTCCTCCTATTTGTAGCATGAAAGACATGAAACTTGAAAGGGCCAACTGGATGGCAAATTGCTTTTTGAAAGCCCACATATGGTTGCCATTCAGCAGAGTCTTGTACATGCATTGTGAAAAAAATGCTCTCTGAGGCTGATATAGCTTGGTTTAACTGCTCCTTAAAATAGGTAATGGGATGGTCCGCTTCTCGGTCATTCCTTGCACAATGGTTCTCATACACCTCAAGGAAGGTGCCATACATCGGATCATCTTCTACCATGCGAACCTGTTTGTGCATCAATCAGTTATTATAAAAGGATTTCATGGGCTTTAGTTTGCATTTTTCACATCCTGAAGTGCAGGCTAACAAGGAAATATCAAGGGAATAAGAATATCCGTCAGAGGCACATTTGACATGCTTAGTATCTATGAATTTCATCATTTTCAAAAATGAAACGAGAAAAAAAAATAAAATGAAATTTGTAAAAGGGAGAGCTTGGCACCTGGGACCAAACGGGAATAATAATTGGTGTGTGTATGGATATGTGCCGGAGTCTTGATTCCTCGTGCTTATCAAACATTTGGTTCATTACCCTGAAAAGCTGCAATATGCGTTCATCACTTCTAGCATTAGGGGTCAAAGAAGTCTGAACAATAAAGTGACGTCGAGAGCCATCAGAGCCTACAATCAAAGTCAAATGCCGGAAACTACTTCCATGTCTTCGCACAAATGATATATCAGCTCCAACCCTGTCTAACTTTACCGTATGGTCAGGTGCAACTTCCTGAAGAATCCAACAAAGAAGTTTCATTAGAACGATGACAAATGGAGTAATAATGTAAAATTGTTGTCCAGCTTCAACTTGTAAATATGATTCTTAAAAATTTAGGGGCAGGAGTAACAATTTCATATCCAATAAATTACCTGATAATTGAAATATTGTCCAGGAATCTCTACATCAACGACATGGAAATCATGCAATACCCTGTTTTCTTCTTCGAGTTTCAACACAGCTGGAAACCTGTCCTCGAAATTGCTCTGAAGAACATTTTTCCAATGTTTCAATCTTTCAGTCAATTCAGAGAGGGTGGCAGGGAAAGTAGCTGCAATTTCTGGATCGAGATCACGCTCAAAATCCTTATATTCTTTCACAAAGTCCACATGCTTGTTGACGGCATCAGCAGAGAAGCAAGCCCTGCAAACACCAGAGAGCTCCTTCTTGAGGTATTGGGGAACCTCTGCAGTAGTGGCATGTTGTGATATAAACAATCACAATATAGGAGAAGTGGGAAGAAAAGTCTTCTTTATTACCCAACAAAAGGATTACAAAGTGACCGGCGTAAACACACATGTATAACGCAAACGCACGTATCGTTCAAGTAGTATAAAAATATCGATCCCACGAGGACTTAATTCCTACTGTTGTTATTAATTATTGAATCTATTTATTTACAAATATCTAATTGAGGGTGAAAAGAATGATTGTTTGATTGGTTGAAAGTGGTTTTACAAAATAAATAAATAAATAAAAAGACAAAAGAAAATACTAAGGAAAATAACAAAAAACACAAAGATCTAGGGTTGTGAATCCTTCTAATATCTTTTAAAAGATGAAGTGATTTTTTATGTTTATGTAATAAATCAGTTTACTAACCTAGAACACTAAATTATGCAAAAGCCTATGTCGATGGTCAGACGCAAATACCCAGTTTAACCCAATTGAATCATATGTCTATGTCAACCAAATTATATGGATTCATTAAGTTTAAGTTCCAATTATAGCTACCCCCGCCCGACAGGTATATGTCTATCCTGTAAGGAAATCTATTAAAGGGTTATCTATCCTCAAGGAAGATCGTGGGCTATTAAGTCTAAGGCTGAAACCTAAAATCCCTATGTCTAGTTCATTTTAGATTTACCACATCAATCTTATTGGTGATCAGACAACAAGAAGCATTAAGCTTAAGACTTAATAAGTAAACCTTTAAATTACCCAAACTATAAAATAACCCCTTATAAACCGGTGATATTATAATTCATCACAACCCCAGATAACTAACACATAACTAGGGATAGTAAGAACTTAGAAGTAAAAAACATAAAGTAAAAATACTGAAAAGTAAAAGACATAAAGTAAAAGCTGAAAAGTAAAATAAAATAAAATGCTAAGGTAAAATGAATTACTTTTACTGTTTACTATTTTAGATATCTCCCATAAAATAATATATAAACTTGTGATTCTTTTTCCAACCAGCCATATAGGCGGTAACCTGATTAAGTCAAATTAAGTCCAACCAGCCATAAAGGCGGAACCAAAATTAAATTACTAACCGACCAATCTGGCGGTATCCTTGATTAGTCAGGTCTAAACCAGATTAAAATGAATTACCAACCGACCAATCTGGCGGTATCATTTTTAAGTCAATATTTTAAATAGTGAATATATTATTTTTAAGGGAGATTAATCTAAATAGTAACAGTAAAAGAATTACCTTTCACTCTAGCTGGGAAAGTTACCTCCTCATGGTGAATAGTAAAAACTGTAAAAAGTAAAAAAGAAATTACTATATTAACAAAACGTAATTAAAATTATTTACAAAACTAAAAACTAAAAAAAACTAAAAACTAAAAGAAACTAGAGAGAGAAACTCTCTCTTTACATAGAATAGAAGAGAGAGAGTGGTACATCTAAAACTGAAATTTGAAGCTCTATTTATAGGCCCTGGTAGGCTTCCAGCGTCGCGACGCCAAGGCCTCTGGCGTCGCTACGCCAGCTTCTGTCGACGTGGCACGCTCTGGTTCGTCGATTTGCAGATTTTGGATAAGCTGGTAAGGTGACACGTGGCGAGGTGGTTGGGCTTCAATTATTGTGACACGTGGCGGCTTCTGATTGGTCGATGAGATTCTTATCCGCCACGTGTCAGATAAGGATTAGATACTCAATGATTGATGCTGACGTGGCGCTGACGTGGCGGTGACGTGGCGACACGTGGGAAAGAGACTGTCGGCACCGTAGGATTGCGACACGTGGCACTTCTTGATTGGCTGATGATGAGGTGGTAGTTTGACTTGGTCAACCTGGTGATGTGGCTGATGACGTGGCAATGACGTGGAGTGACACGTGGCACACGTGGCGATGATGACTGTCGGCACCGTAGGATGCTGACACGTGGCACGACGCATGTTAGCAGATCGATTGTGATGGTGACATGTGGCACGGCGCACGTTAGGAAATTCAAACTTTTCTCAGATTCTGATTTGGGGACCCGACGCACGTTAGTACTGTTCGGCGCACGTTAGGCGTCGCGACGCTGAAGGTCTTGGCGTCGGGACGCGGGAAATTACCAAAATGCCCTTTTCGTCCAATTTTCACTGTTTGAGCCCAAATCACCTCCAGAATGTCCTGAAACTTTATTTATCTACAAAATAACACAAAACACATCAAAACATTCACAAAACTCAAGAAACTATACAAAATATTAGGTTAAATGAGTGGGAAATAGTGATAGATTTACCACTTATCACAAAGCTATTTCAAAAGCTTTATAAAAAAATCTTTCAAACACTTTTTACTCTCTATATTAACTCACTGGGATTTCTGGGATGATTTACAAATGACTAGGGACTCCCTTTTATAGGGCCAAAAACGTGTAACGCGTTTTGTCAACTTCGGTCAAGCTGGAGACTTCCAGCATGCTGCATGCTAGAGTCCAACAAATCTCCCCCTCGGTGAAGATTTGCCCTAAAATCTGAGTCGACCATCAATCACCCAAACCGGATCCTCAAAAGGATCTACTCCTGGCAGCATCTATATGACTGCCTACGTACCCTGAGATGGGATCAAGCCAATCGTAGTTATCTGTATCTCCTTACTTTAACTATATGGAGAGTTTTGCCATCCCGGCTATGGCACGACAGATTTCAAGCTTCTCCTTCGGTAAAAAGTTTGTGAACATATCGGCACCATTATCATCGGTGTGAATCTTTCTGAGTTCTAACATCTTTAAACTCATAACGTCTCGTATCCAGTGATACCTCACATCGATATATTTGGACTTCGAGTGAAAAGTAGAATTTTTACCTAGGTAGATAACACACTGGCTATCACAGTACAAAGTGTAATTCTCCTGCTTGAAATCCAATTCCTGGATAAATTTTTTCATCTACAGTAATTCCTTGCAAGCTTTCGTTACTGCAATGAATTCTGCCTTTGTTGTAGAGAGTGCAACACATCTCTGCAACCTTGACTGCCATGCCATAGCTCCCCCTGAGAGAGTAATTAGATACCCCGAAGTAGACTTACGAGTATCCACATCACCTGCCATATCTGAATCGGTGTAGTCCATTAACACTGGCTTGTTCTGGAACATTGACTGCAATGCCACAGCTCCCACTGGGAGAGTAATTAGATACCCCGAAGTAGACTTACGAGTATCCACATCACCTGCATATTTGAATCGGTGCAGCCCATTAACACTGGCTTGTTGCTTCCAAAATATAGTCTCATTTTGGATGTGCCTTGAAAATACCGCATTATCCATTTGATAGCATTCTAGTGTTCTTTTCCTGGATTTGACATAAACCGGCTGACCAATCCAACTGTGTGTGCTAGGTTTGGCCTTGTGCACATCATGGCATACATAAGACTTCCCACTGCTGAGGTGTATGGAACCTGTTTCATTTCCCCATTCTCTTTCTCAGTAGAGAGACTTTGTTTCATACTCAATCTAAAATGGGTAGCAAAAGGAGTGTTAACCGCTTTAGCCTTGTCCATCTGAAATCGCTGAAGTACCTTCTCCTCTTGTGACAAATATAATTTCTTGGCTTTTCGATCACGACCGATCCTGATGCCAAGAATCTGTTTTGGTGGCCCCAAGTCTTTCATCTCAAAAGACTTACTCAATTGCTGCTTCAAATCATCAATCCTTGATTGATTTCGGCCAACTATCAACATATCATCTACATACAACAGTAAGATGATAAAGTCATCGTTAGAAAATTTCTGAACGAAAACACAATGGTCTGAAGTAGTCTTCTTGTATCCTTGCTCCCCCATAACTGACTCAAACTTCATGTATCACTGTCTCGGTGCCTGTTTCAAACCATATAGGCTTTTCTTGAGTCTGCACACATGGTCCTCTTTTCATTTGACTATGAAGCCTTCTGGCTGCTCCATATAAATTTCTTCTTCCAGATACCCATGAAGAAATGCGGTCTTGACATCCATCTGCTCAATCTCCAAGTCAAGGCTTGCTGCTAAGCTGAGTACCACTCTGATGGATGACATCTTCACAAATATAATGAAGATTTCATCAAAGTCAATGTCTTTCCTCTGATTGAATCCCTTGACAACTAGTCTAGCTTTGTACCGGGGTTGTGAAGTGTGTTCTTGTTGCTTCACTCTGTACACCCATTTGTTCTTCAAAGCCCGTTCACTTTTTGGCAATTTCACCAACTCGAAAGTGTGATTTTCATGCAAAAACTTCATCTCATCTTGCATGGCTTCCTCCCACTCTTCCTTATTCTCTATTTCCACAGCCTCCTTGTAGCTCTCGGGTTCTCCCCCGTCAGTAAGCAGCACATACTCATATGCAGAGTATTTCGTTGAAGGTCGCCTTTCGCTGTCAGACTTTCTATGTGGAACTGTTGGTGTAGCTTATGGTCTTGGTGGTTGATCATGATCATCATCTCTAGGAGCTTCAACACCTGTACCCTTATGATTGGGAACCTCATCTTCAACATGTATTGGCACCGGTGTATAAGGTTCTGGATTCATATCAACATTTCTGTATTGTTGGGGCATTGTCTTTTGTTCTTTTATGATATCTTCTATAGTCTGATCTTCAACAACATCTCGGCTTCTGATAATCTTATTCTCAACAGGATCATACAGTTTGTAGCCGAAATCATCCAGACCATAGCCAATAAAGACACATTGTCGTGTCTTTGTATCAAGTTTGGATCTCTCGTCCTTTGGGATGTGTACAAATGCTTTGCACCCAAAGACATGCAAGTGTTCATATGACACTTCTTTACCTGTCCAAACTTGATTAGGAACATTACCTTTTAGTGCGACTGTTGGGGACATGTTCAAAACATGTACGGTTGTGCTCAGTGCCTCCCCTCAAAATGTCTTTGGTAGCTTGGCTTGTGAGAGCAAGCTTCTGACCCTTTCACACAAGGTTCTGTTCATCTCAGCTAGACCATTCAGCTGAGGTGTCTTGGGAGGTGTCCTTTGATGTCGGATTCCTTGCATCTTACAGTACTGATCAAATAGACCTATGTACTCTCCATCATTGTCTGTTCTGGTGTATTTTAGTTTCTTGCCGGTTCTCTCTCTACCAGAGCATGAAACTCCTTGAACACTCCCAACACTTGATCTTTTATCTTCAAGGTGAATACCCATATCTTTCATGAATGATCATCTATAAATTTCAAAAAATAAAGTGACCCACCAAGTGTTATTTTCTGCATCGGACCACATATATCTGAATGTATGAGATCAAGTACCTCCGGTTTTCATTGAGGCGGGGAGCTCTGGAAGGACACCATGTTCTGCTTTCCAGCCATGCAGTGTTCACACTTCTGTAAGTGTGAGTTCTTCAATCCTGGAAGAACATTTCGTCGGCGCAGTGCTTCCATCCCCGTTTAACTCATATGACCGAGTTTTTTATGCCATAGCTCGGCTGTCTCATAACTGTTGACTGTATTTATGCTGCCATTGGAAAGTTTAACGTGCATCAAATACAGTGTTGAGTCTTTCTTGCCTCGTGCCATCACCATTGATCCTTTAGTGAGCTTCCATATACCGTCACTAAAGGTGCTGCAGAAGCCTTCATCATCAAGCTTTCCTGTTGAGATCAGGTTTTACCGGATATCTGGGATGTGCTTGACTCCCTTCAACACTAGCCTTGTTTCGTTGTCTGTTTCAAGGTAGATGTCTACAATACCGACGGCTTTGGACCAACCGTCATTCCCTATTCTTACAGCACCATAGTCACCTGGTGTGTAAGCTGAAAATAAGTCTATGCAAGATGTGGCGTGTATGGAGGCACCACTATCAATCACCCAACTGGTCTCGTGGCTGGCAAGATTCATAATATTTTCCTCGTAGATAATGAAGAATTCTTTGAAGGTTTTTTCAGTGGTGGCAGTAGCAACTCTTTCTTAGTTAGAGTCACTATCCATTCTGTTGTTGTCTCTAGACTGCTCGTTCATCAATTTGTAGCAATCCTTCTTCATATGACCTTTCTTTTTACAATGGAAGCATTCTATTTCTCTTGTTCTCGATTTACCCCGGTACTTGTCTAATCTACCTGGGCCTCGGCTTTTACTCCTCCACTTTCTGTTAGTCTTCTCAGTCACTAAAGCTTCTGAGGTTGAGGTTGATGCTGACCATTGCATTCTCGTCCCTTTTCTTCCTCGAAGATTCTAGTTTTTGCCATCTCCAGTGTGACTTTCCCATCGAGGCTGAATTTATCACCGTGGATCTAAATGTTTCCCAAGATTATTGTAACATATTTAGGAGTATTAAGCCATTTACCTCATCACCGAAGTCTATGCCTAATCCAGATAATTCTTTCAGGTGCCGAGGAATCATTGATATGGTCCGCCACAGCTGTACCTTCATCGTATTTCAACCCCATCATCTTCTTGATGTAGTACAACTTGTTGTTGCCAGTCTTTGCTCGAAAAAGCTCCTCCAGCTTTCTCCATAAGACACGTGCATTAGTATCTTCACTAACATGGTTCACTATACTATCATCGATCCATTGAAGAATAATACTCATGTCTTCTGGTGAAGATTATTCCACTTTTCATCAGACATTGCTTCTGGTTTCTCCTCTAGAAAGATCGATCCATCACAGTCCTTCACATATAGGTCTTTCATCATTCCTCTCCATATGAAGTAATTGGTGCTTGTTAACAAAATCATTTTTTTGTTGCCCCTCATCCATCACAAAAAAATTTAAAGCAGAATTTCAAAAAACGAAGCTCACCGTTGCGTCCAGAATGGTCGAAAATGGTGGAAATGACATTTCGTTTGTCAAAATCTGACACAAGGACCAAAATAAAAATTTTCAGAAATTACAGGGGTCAAAGTGCAATTTCTGAAAGTTCAGGGTCCAAAATGTAATTTCTAAAAAGTACAGCGACCTTTCTGAAATTTACCAAAAAAATTTCCTGACGTGGCACCGGTGATGATGTGGCAGACACGTGTCGCTGGTGTGGCATCTGATTGTATGACACGTGGAAGATGACTGGGCTGCTGACGTGTTCTGCAGACTATGCCGCTGACTGTGCGTTGACGGCTGATGTGGCGATGACGTGTGCTGACTGGATGATGACGTGGCAGTTGACTCAACGTCTTCAAGCTTCAGCAGGCGTGTGAGGCGCGTGGCGGCGCGTGAATAGTCCTCTGGTTGGCGCGTGCGGCGTCTCTGGACCTCAGTTTGATCGCTGAAAATTACCACCGTGCTCGTCTCGTCATGAAAAATTGATGGTATGCTCAAAATCGATTTTTGACAACTTTCATCGAAAACGATTTTCCGAATCGAAGCTCTGTTTCTGAGTTTCGGGATTTCTCCGTGTAACCTTAACTTCTGATACCACTTGTTGTGATATAAACAATCACAATAGAGGAGAAGTGAGATGAAATGTATTATTTATTACTCAACAAAAGAATTACAAAACTATTTCAAAATCTTTACAAAAAAACCTCTCAAACACTCTTTACTCTCTATATTAACTCATTGGGATTTCTGAGATGATTTACAAATAACTCTGAGAATCCATTTTATAGGGTCAAAGACGTGTGTTATAGTGCCACACGTTTTGACAATTGACAAAACGCGAACGCGTTTTGCCAACTTCTGTCAAGCTGGAGACTTCCAGCATGCTGGAGTCCAACATGGCAGTGGGGTACTTGTAACAACGGTGCAGCAGAGCATTAACAACAGCTAGTAGTCTCTCCTCTGGAAGGGTAACAAACCTCAAACCAATTTCTGTGAGCAAACTCTGCAAACAATTTCACACAACTCATAAATTAAAGTTAATTCCTCGTGTCATTTTTCCTTTGGTAAGAACTTCCACATTTAATATTTCACCAGTTCTAGTGGAATCAATTAAAATGGCGAGAATATCAAGAGCAATCAAGAAAAAATTAACGTGGGAAAAATATTTTCTGGTCTAGAATTTATTACTCAGAAGAAAATTAGTCACCTAAGTTCACTAGCCAACTTTACGTGCCTGCTTCTAAGGGTCATTATATCCTTTGCAGCATCAAAAGCACTGGCAGCAGACACTGCCTGACTCAAAGCACCATTACGCCTCATTGAATACTAAACACCTTCGCTGACGGTAGATGAGCCTTGTTGCATGGGCTGGTCATTTGCCGTGAGCACATTGCTTTCGCCAGGTGTTGGCCTTGACCGTGAGAATTACCACCCTCCTGAGATCCAACCCCACCAGATAGAGTGCGTTGAAAATTTGGATGTTTGAAGGTAAAATGCCCCCAGCTTGACTCTGTGCTCTTACATTTCCATTAGCCAAGCTAAGAGAACCAGCAGAAGAAGTAGGGACGTTTTGTGTCCTTTCACCTTTGCTGTGCCATTGCCATTCTACCTAATTCCGATATATTTGCCACATCTCGGCGGTCAAGCAAATATGTGCGGAGCCAGTAAATCAAAGCCTGATAGTTTTTTTTTTTTTTTTTTTTTTTTTTTTCAATGATCAAGTTTAGCTAAATGAAAATGCATCACATATATATTTAATTAAAAATCATTGCCTGCGGGCACACAGTGGCAAATTTCAAAAGAACAGGTTTGCAATGAGGTGCTTCTGTTCTCTGCAAGGAAAGAAGTAGCTGTGGAATCCAAGAAAGCCAAACCCAATGCCCTACCCGCAGGCTCAATGGGACTATCAAAACTGAGAAGATACAGAACACGAGCTAGATGGCTTCTGGAATTAGAAACTCCTAATTTAATACCTTGAAGAAAGCAGTGAACAGTATATTCTAACCAAATTTCTTCATTGTTCTCTTTGAAAAACTGGAATTACAAGTCAAATAGCAGATATGTACTGAGTTGTCACAAATGACACCTATGACAAAAAAATGCACATAAAGTGTTTACCATGTCAGCATAACGTCCCCAGCTTATCCACCCTTTTGGCAGATTCCTGAAAAGAGTGATAGCATTGGAAAAAGAAGCATTAGCTCCTTCTGAGTCATTTAGCTTTAAGAGGAAATCTCCCTTGGGACGAAGAATCTCTGCTTTGAGTTTCCCAGGAAAATATTCCAAATTAGTGCTATTGATCACATTAAGCCCACTAGTAAGTTCCCCCTTCATTTCCAGAAAAGCTTTTGCCTGTTTTCTTATCTTAACAAAGGCTTCCTGCATTATGCAAAGGAACCAAATGGAATACTCCAAGTGCATCGTAGAAAAGAATTAAAAATACACACAGAAGAGCATTCACAATTCAGGGCTCAGGCTCATCCAGGATGGTCAAAATGATTAAATTCATGATATTAAAATTCAGATCTAGCAATTATATTATGAGGCTTAAGCATAACTGTTAAACCGGGGAATATGAACAACCAGATTGTTGTGATCATTGACACAACTTAATACATTCTTTGGTCTACAGAGACAGAAATTCTATTATGAGGCTTTCCAACATATATTGGAGATGCTGACAATCTGTTGATGGGAAAAAAGTACACCTTCCTGCATGACATAGTGATGTGATAAAACACACACAATAGAGGTGATTGGAGAGAAAATTCTTCTTTATTTCTCACTAAACAAAGAATTACAAAGTTTTTTAACCCAAGCTTTACAAAAAACTCTCACACCACTTTACTCTATATTCTTACACTTCTGGGATGCCATAACAATGATCCTAAGGCTCAAATTTATAGTGAAGCAAAACGTGTGCAATGTTACAACACGTTTTGCTTCACGCGTTGCATGAGTTGGCTGCCAAAACCTTCACACGTCTTTGGTCTGCATGCAAGCTAAGCTTGCTTTCGGTGCAGTTTGTCTCCATGCACATTTTCAACAAATCTCCCCCTCGGTGAAGATTTGACCAAAATCTGAGCCGACCATCTATCATCCAAAATCGGATCCTAAAAAGGATCCACCCCTGGCTGCATCTGTATGACTGCCTACGTACCCTGAGTTGGGATCAAGCCAATCGTAGTTCTCTGAATCTCCCCACTTTGACTATGTGGAGAGTTTTGTCATCCCGGCTATAGCACGACAGATTTCAAGCTTCTCCTTCGGTAAAACTTTCGTGAACATATCGGCACCGTTGTCGTCGGTGTGAATTTTCCTGAGTTCTAACAGTCTTGAGCTCAGGACGTCCCGTATCCAGTGATACCTTACATCGATATGTTTTGACCTCGAATGAAATGTGGAATTTTTACCGAGATAGATAGCACTCTGACTATCGCAGTACAAAATGTACTTCTCCTGCTTGAAACCCAATTACTGGACGAATGTCTTCATCCACAGCAATTCCTTGCAAGCTTCTGTCACTGCAATGAATTCTGCCTCTGTTGTAGAAAGTGCAACACATCTCTGCAACCTCGACTGCCATGCCACAACTTCCCCTGAGAGAGTAATCAGATACCCCGAAGTAGACTATCGGGTATCCACATCTCCTGCCATATCTGAATCGATGTAGCCCATCAACACTGGTTCGCTGCTTCCAAAACATAGCCTCATTTTGGATGTGTCTCGAAGATACCGCATAATCTATTTGATGGCATTCCAGTGTTCTCTTCCTGGGTTTGACATAAACCGGCTGACCAATCCAACTGCGTGTGCTAAGTTTGGCCTCGTGCACACCATGACATACATAAGACTTCCCACTGCTGAGGTGTATGGAACCTGTTTCATTTCCTCCTTCTCAGTCTCAGTAGAGGGACTCTGTTGTGTACTCAATCTAAAGTGGGTAGCAAGAGGAGTGCTAACCGCTTTAGCCTTGTCCATCTGGAATCTCTGAAGTACTTTCTCGATGTACTCCTCCTGTGACAAGTATAATCTCATGGCTTTCCGATCACGGCCGATCCTGATGCCAAGAATCTGTTTAGCTGGCCCCAAGTCTTTCATCTCAAAAGACTTACTCAGTTGCTGCTTCAAATTATCAATCCTCGATTGATTCCGGCCAACTATCAACATATCATCTACGTATAGCAGTAAGATGATAAAGTCATCGTCAGAAAATTTCTGAACGAAAACACAATGGTCTGAAGTGGTCTTCTTGTATCTCTGCTCCCCCATAACTGACTCAAACTTCACGTACCACTGTCTCGGTGCCTGTTTCAAACCATAGAGGTTTTTCCTGAATCTGCACACATAGTCTTCTTTTCCTCTGACTCTGAAGCCTTCTGGTTGCTCCATGTAAATTTCTTCTTCCAGATCCCCATGAAGAAATGCGGTCTTGACATCCATCTGCTCAACTTCCAGGTCGAGGCTTGCTGCTAAGCTGAGTACCACTCTGATGGATGACATCTTCACAACTGGAGAGAAGATTTCATTGAAGTCAATGCCTTTCCTCTGATTGAATCCCTTGACGACTAATCTGGCTTTGTACCGGGGTTGAGAAGTGTTCTCCTGTTGCTTCACCCTGTACACCCATTTATTCTTCAAAGCCCTTTTGCCTCTTGGCAATTTCACCAACTCAAAAGTGTGATTGTCATGCAAAGATTTCATCTCATCTTGCATGGCTTCCTCCCACTTTTCTCTGTCCTCTGTTTCCAAAGCTTCCTTGTAGCTCTCGGGTTCTCCCCCGTCAGTAAGCAGCACATACTCATATGCAGAGTATTTGGTTGAAGGTCGCCTCTCTTTGTCAGACCTTCTATGTGGAACTGTTGGTGTAGCTTCTGGTACTGGTGGTTGATCATGATCATCATCTCTGGGAGCTTCATCACCTATAACCTCATGTCTGGGAACATCATCTTCAACTTGTACTGGCACCGGTGTATGAGGTTCTGGATTCATATCTCTGTATTGTTGGGGCATTGTCTTCATCTCATTTCTGATATCTTATATGGTCTGGTCTTCAACGAAGACAACATCTCGGCTCCTGACAATCTTCTTCTCCACAGGATCATACAGTTTGTAGCCGAAATCATCTTGACCATAGCCAATAAAGACACACTGTCGCGTCTTTGCATCAAGCTTGGATCTCTCGTCCTTTGGGATTTGTACAAAAGCTTTTAGTGCGACCGTTGGGGATATGTTCAAAACATGTACTGTTGTGTTGAGTGCCTCCCCCCAAAATGTCTTCGGCAGCTTGGCTTGTGACAACAAGCTTCTGACCCTTTCGCACAAGGTTCTGTTCATCCTCTCAGTTAGGCCATTCAGCTGAGGTGTCTTCGGAGGTGTCGTTTGATGTCGGATTCCTTGCATCTTGCAGTACTGATCAAACGGACCTCTGTATTCTCCACCGTTATCTATTCTGATGCATTTGAGTTTCTTACCGGTTTCTCTCTCCACCAGGGCATGAAACTCCTTGAACAATCCCAGCACTTGATCTTTTCTCTTCAATGTGTATGCCCATGTCTTCCTTGAATGATCGTCAATGAATATCACAAATTACAGTGACCCACCAAGTGTTCTTGTCTGCATCAGACCGCATACATCTGAATGTATGAGATCAAATACCTTCGGTTTCCGTTGAGGCAGGGAGCTCTGGAAGGACACTCTGTTCTACTTTCCAGCCATGCAGTGATCACACTTCCGTAAGTGTGAGTTCTTTAATTCGGGAAGAACATTCCGCCTGCGTAGTATCTTCATCCCCGTTTGACTCATGTGACCGAGCCTTTTATGCCATAGCTCGGCTGCCTCATTGCTGTTGACTGTATTTATGCTACTATTTGAAAGCTTAGCTTGCATCAAATACAGAGTTGAGTCTTTCTTACCTCGTGCCACCATCATTGATCCTTTAGTAAGCTTTCAGGTTCCATCACTAAAGGTGCTGCAGAAACCTTCATCATCCAGCTTGCCTGTTGAGATCAGGTTTAACCGGATGTCTGGGATGTGCTTGACTCCCTTCAACACTAGCCTTGTCCCATTGTCTATTTCAAGGCAAATGTCTCCAATACCGACGGCTTTGGACTGGCCGTCATTCCCCATCCTTACAGCACCGTAGTCCCCTGGTGTGTAAGATGAAAAGAAGTCTCTGCGAGACGTGGCATGTATGGAGGCGCCACTATCTATCACCCAACTGGTCTCGTGGCTGGCAAGATTCACAACATCTTCTTCATATATAATGAAGAACTGTTTGGAGGTATTGTCGGTGGTAGTAGCAACTCTTTCTTGATTAGAGTCACCATATTTCCTGGACTGCTCGTTCTTCAACTTGTAACAGTCCCTCTTCATATGGCCTTTCTTTTTACAGTGGAAACATTCAATTTCCCTCGTTCTTGATTTCCCCTGGTTCTTGTCTGATTTACCTGGGCCTCGGCTTTTACTCCTCCCCCTTTCGGTGTTCTTCTCTGTCACTAGAGCTTCTGAGGTTGAGGCTGATGCTGACTCCTGCATTCTCGTCCTCTTTTCTTCCTCGAAGATCCTGGTCTTTGCCATCTCTATAGTGACTTTCCCATCTGCGGCTGAATTTATCACCGTAGATCTGAGCATTTCCCAAGATTCTGGTAACGTATTAAGGAGTATTAAGCCATTTACCTCATCACCGAAGTCTATGCCCAATCCCGACAATTCTTTCATGGTTCCGAGGAAATCGTTGATATGGTCCGCCGCAGCTGTACCTTCCTGGTATTTCAACCCCATCATCTTCTTGATGTAGTACAGCTTGTTTTTGCCAGTCTTTGCTCGGAAAAGCTCCTCCAGCTTTCTCCATAAGACACGTGCATTTGTTTCTTCACTGACATGGTTCACGATACTATCGTCGATCCACTGACGAATGGTACTGCATGTTTTCTGGTGAAGATTAGCCCACTTCTCATCAGATATTCCTTCTGGTTTCTGCTCCAGAAATACCGATCCATCATAGTCCTTCACATACAGAAGGTTTCATCCTTCCTCTCCATGTGAAATAGTTTGTACTGGTTAAAAAAACCATTTTTCCGTTGCCCCCATCCATCATAAAAATTCTAAGGAAAATTTCAAAAAACGGACTCACCGTTGCGTCCGGAATGGTCGAAAATGGTGGAAATGACACTTCGTTTGTCAAAATCCAACACAGGGACCAAATTGCAAATTTCAGAAATTACAGTGGTCAAAGTGCAATTTCCAAAAGTTCATGGGCCAAAGTGCAATTACGGAAAAGTTCAGGGACTAAAATGCAATTTCCAAAAGTATATGGGCCAAAATATAATTTTCAGAAAGTTCAGGGACCTATCTGAAATTTACCCGGAAATTGCTGACGTGGCAGTTCTGCTGACGTGGCAGACACGTGGCGCTGACTGGATGCACACGTGGCTGCTGACGTGGACTGCTGACTGGGCTGCTGACTGTGCAGGGTCTGCTGACGTGGCGCTGACTGGACGCTGAGGTGGCGACACGTGGCGGCTGACGTGGTCGTCTTCAACCTCAAGCGGCGCGTGCGGCGCGTTGATGCGCGTGGAGCGCGTGGGTTGCCTTCTGTTAGGCGCGTGCGTCGTCTCTGGACCTCCGATCGATCGCCGGAAAATACCACCGTGCTCGTCTCGCCGTGAAAAGTCCGATGGTATGCTCAAAATCGATTTTCGACAACTTTTGGCGGAACCGACTTTCCGAACCGAACCTCTGTTTCTGAGTTTCGGGATCCCCCCGAGTAACCTTAGCTTCTGATACCACTTATTGTGATAAAACACACACAATAGAGGTGATTGGAGAGAATATTCTTCTTTATTTCTCACTAAACAAAGAATTACAAAGCTTTCTAACCCAAGCTTTACAAAAAACTCTCACACCACTTTACTCTCTATTCTTACACTTCTGGGATGCCATAACAATGATCCTAAGGCTCAAATTTATAGTGAAGCAAAACGTGTGCACTGTTGCAACACGTTTTGCTTCACGCGTTGCATGAGTTGGCTGCCAAAACCTTCACACGTCTTTGGTCTGCGTGCAAGCTAAGCTTGCTTTCGGTTGCAGTTTGTCTCCATGCACATTTTCAACACATAGAGATTCATTATAGCATCCAATACCTGCACTTCCATGGTTGAATGGCCATACATCTTTTCTAGTATTGTCACACAAACATCATAAAGGCCTTGCTTGCGAGCAATCGAGCAAGTTTATTGACATTCCATCCTTTGTCACGATAACCAAGATGATGAAGTTAAGGATTTGTTTTCCCCAAATCCTTGAATGCATCTATGATAGAATCATACATTTCATTCCTCCACTGAAGCAAATCATACCAAATGGACATATTATACCATTCATTTGGAGTTCTCAGCCTCCACATCTCCAGGATGTCCTTGAGATCGGCATAAATATTTCCATGTGCACCGGCAGCAGAACTGCTGGAAAGCTTGTTCCCATCACAATGCCTACAAGAATTCTAGCAGATTCTTGAACTTCAACTAGCTGTTGAAATTGCTGCAAAAGAGGAATCCTGGCATGAACAACTTTACCCACAATGTTTCATATATGTCCAATCAGGCAATTTCCAAAGGCTGTCAATTAATATTTCATAATTCTCAACACTCTTTCCAAATTCTACCAAAGCATCCCATTGACTGAGTTGACTGAAACAGTAAATCCATTACTCTTCCCAAGGACACATCTCAGCCTTTGGTACTGTGCTGTTATATGTCCCTTGAATTGCCTTAATCATGGCTTGGTAAAAAAGGCTTTGAGCACGCTGGCAGTAACCATGCTTAACAAGTGAGAGTCCAGCCCTGGTTTCGGCAGTGATTGATCTTTTCTTCCACAAGCCAAACCTCATATCTTCCTCATTGAGCAGACGGTAAAGCTCTGCTAGACATTCAGAGCACTTTGTGTCATTTGTGAACAGCATTACATGACTTTCAAGCAAAGCCAGCGCGGTGTGCCATGCATTGTAAGTTTTTCCTATGTATTTAATGAGTTCACTTGGCATCCGCGGTTGAGGATGGCTCAACTGACACCCTTCTATAAGAGCTTGCACAACATTTGGTGTGTTGACTAGCTGCTTCTTATGGTAATCTTTTGATAGAAGAGTAATCATCGGTTTAGCTAGAGCCACCTGCTCTTTTTTGAGTAAGGTCACCCAAACAATGGGAAATAGTTACTAACACCCATTGATGGTATGTGAAGAAATGAAGGAAACCCTCTTTTTATTTTCTTATTTTAAACTATACAAGAATATGCTTTATATAGCCTTCAGTCTTCTCTATAAAAGGAAAATAAATCTACTCATAATTACATACAATCAATTACTATCCCTAGCAATCTAAAAGATACTTTCATATGCACCAAGCTTGTTACAAATTAAATCAATACGAGGACCGCAAAGAGACTTAGGAAGGATGTCTACTAATTGTCATTCAGAGTTGACAAATCTAGTGACTATGCATCCAGATAAAATTTTCTCCCTGATAAAGTGACAATCAACTTCTATGTGCTTGGTCCTTTCATGAAACACATAGTTAGATGCTATATGTAGAGCTGTCTGGTTGTCACAATTTAGCTTCATTTTTGTCTCATCTCCAAACTTTAATTCCTGTAACAACTGTTTTAACCATACTAACTTACATGTTGCAAAGGCCATAGCTCGACTTCATTTGTGAACAACTAGGGGTACTGCTTGTTAGAGATATGCCCTATACCCAACTTGTGGATGGGCTATATGTACATGTATTTGTAATATTTTCATTAATTAATAAAATGGCGATCTTTATTATACATGTCTTACATAACTTATATGAATCATCAACACTGTAATAAAGCCCTTGGAGTAATAAGACGATGACTTCCACGCCTTATGAGAATCATTACTCTTAAATATTCCTAGTCATATTTTTGTGAATAATCTGGGCGTTCACAAAGCGGAGAGACTAGCATGATGATATGATCCGCCCTTAAGTGGGGTAGCCGATCTCATAGGCTACTAGCGGAGATCCATCCGCTTGGTGTATCACATGGATGCATTAGTTTCTCGTGTCCATTGAACTAACCGCCGAAAGTTTTCATATGGAGTGTTTATCCCATGTGTCTGTGAGAACTTCATGTATCGATTATATGACTAGTCCTTAGACTTGAGGTCTTTACAGTCTTATGTGTGGATCAAATAACTTTGACATTCTCCTTCCTCGGTTCAAAAGATCCGGTCATAAGGGTATGATTGGGCCATTTGTTGAAACACATGAAATTTGTAAAGATACAACAGAGAATCGCCACTCTCTCGGATAATATTTTCTTATAAGAGTAGTATTCCAGTTCACAGGTTGATATATGTGATCAGTGCTTGAGACTGTGGCCACAGCGGAAGAATCATGTGAGATTCTTGGGTTAGCATGATTCATGACACTATCAACAATATACCTTTGACCATATGGGTAGACACTTTCCGTACCCTAGGTCAATAGGTGGGGATACAGTGAGGTGAGAGACCGTATCATATGTAAATCGCATACAGAATGGGTATATATATCTTTCCTCCTCATTTGGGGGCCTTGGCATATTGCTAGATGTCAACCTTGGTCATTGAAATCGAACGACCATCTGATCGGAAGATAATTTATGTTCGATTAAATTATCACGATTTATTTCATGTCCAACTTGAGGGGAACCCAAAAGGTCACACACAAAAAAGTCAGTACATATTTAACAGCATATATGATTGCTGTAGGAATTGTTCATAAATGATTCAATGTGTTTAATTATTGAACAAATCATTTATGAGGTTCCATAGTGGCTTAGGGATTGGTGAATGACGATAGGGGCACTTTGGGAATTGGAATAAATAGATAAAAAAAAATAAAATTACTATTCCATGAATAGTAATGCATGAATAGTAAAACAATTTTGTTATTTGTTTTGAATTTCAATTCGGCCCAAATTCTTATTAGGGTTTTATAATCTCATTAAACCACTAAATTAAGATCCAACGGCTAATATTAAATGGCTTTTATCCCACATCAGATTCTTAATTAATTTTGTTGTCTTTAGAGCACTATATAAACCCAAAGAATTCTTCACAAATTTTTGCAACCAAACCTTCATATCTTGGGTTATATAAGTGAGCAACTCTAAAGTTTAAGAGTAAGCCACTGATTTTGAGGATCCTTAAGTCTAATTGACTAGAGGAACCTCGAGTTAAAATTTTTGAGGTATTTGCCTAGGCTTGCACCAAAGGTAAAATACCTGTGCACTCAAGGCGTAGTCTTGCCGTTGAGTTTTGGCTTTGGTGTGTGCATCTTTGAAGGCCACACACTTGGGTGGCTCTTTGGAACGTGGAAGAGCTTGCTGAGTTCGAGAAAAGCTTGTAGATTGGAGGGAGGACTGGAGGAGTCTTCGGTTCAAGTAAGTCTTTTTCTTTCTTTATTTTAATTAGAGTTCTTATGATAAGTTAGCATGTTTAGGTTTATGTTCTTTGCATGTTTTATGAGTTTTATGCTTAGAATATATAGTAACATGCCTAGGCTTGTAGAATAATCAAAACAAATGGGTCTTGGGCAAAGGAAAGCGGTATAATAATTTTGATTTTCCACCGCGCACTCGCGGCCGCTACCTAACAGTGGTATCAGAGCCCCGTTTTTATTTTGATTAGTTCTCACTCATGTGAACTCGAAATTGGGTGTTTAAAAGCTCGTTGAAAAGCTAACACCCTGAACTTAATTTTAGGACAATATTTGCATGATTTGGTTAAGATTTGAATTGGGAAATTGCATTTAAAGTTCATGCATCTGCAGAAAAACTTGAATAGTAAATTTATTTGAATAAAATAAAATGCAATATCATAATTAAATATTAATCAAAGATATTTAATGCCTAAAATAATTCCAACATAGTAAAACTCATATGCTTGATGATTCTATGTATGATTAGAATTGGCATGATTATTTTAGGGTGCAAGCATCTAGAGACTTTCTAAGAATTAGAGAGTGTATTGCTTATCCCTTAGCTAAGTAATTATTCCGTGATGAACTTAGAGATTTATTACCTTTAAGGCTAATAAATATAAATCACTTGTTTATAATAAAAAACATTATAAAAGATACAAGTGGGTTGGGACCAATGGGTTAATAAAACTTTCCAAACTAAAGTTAATTTAACCAAAGGTATTACAAGAGTTAGATAATGATTTGGTGTCTTCCTTCACTCACTAACTTTTTATAGCCAAAAGGAAAAGCTGTGAAAACATCTAGATAATCATTTACTCAAAGCTTACCTTAAAGCATATTTAAAGTGTTGGACTAATTTGGAGGATCTATTGTTTATTCTCGTCACCAAGGTAATAAGAGCCTAAGAGGTAAGGGTATTTAAGAGAGTTCGCTCCACCCTCCCTCTGGGGAATTTTCAATGGAGGAATCCATTTGACAGTTATTCACTTAAACTTGCTAAAATCCTCAATAATAATTTAAGTCTAAAATTTGCCTCCCATTGTAAAGTATAGACCCAATGGGCTTAAACCGTATTGGCAGGACTAGGCTTTACCAGACTGACCAATACCAATTTTTCCCTAAATCATACTATTGACAATGGTTTGACTTTTCTGAGTCATAAGACGCAGCGACCCTTAGGCATGGTCTTATAACTTAGTGGCAAAGATTGGGTGTCCATAAGGACTAGCATAAGCTATGGCATGTTTGATTGCCCAACCCAATGATCAAGGAATTGTGATTTATATCATAAATTGGTTGGGAACCTACCTAATTATAGTATTTTATAACGACCGGCCCTAGTCGGAGTTATGAAATGATGATAATGGGATCCTTACCCATAAGAAATCCATCATATTGGGGTTGATGGGATTTGCTTAAAATTTTAAAACAATTGAGTGGGAGCAACTTCATAATATTAAAAGCCCATGTTATTATGAAACATTAATGAAAACATATTTCTAATTTTAACATTTTCTCTTAATAGGTGGGTTAAAATATTTCACAAACATTCAAATGGCAAACAGAGTATCACTTCGTTCCATCCTTGATGAGCATAAGCTTAAAGGGGACAACTACAATGACTGGTTTAGAAACCTTAAAATTATCTTACGACAAGAAAAGATTTTCTATGTTCTTGAAAGACCATTTCCCCCTGAACCTGCAGAATGCTGACCGAGATACATTTGATGCTTGGAAGAAACATGTCGATGATGAATGAGCAAGCAGTTTGCATAATGCTTGGCTCTATGTCGGACGAACTTCAGAAAGCTCACGAAGATATGGATGCTCAAACCATCATCTTTCACTTGAAGGAGTTGTATGCAACTTCCGTTCATACCGTGAGATTCCAAGTGTCATGTGCCTTATTCCAAACAAGGTATAAGGAAGGATCTGTTAGTGGACATGTGCTTAAGATAATTGGCCACATTGAAAAATTGGCCAACCTCAAGTTCATCATGGATCATGAGATAGGTCACGATCTAATTCTTCAGTCCTTACCAAAAGAATTCTCTAACTTTATTATGCAGTTTCATCTGTGTGATAAAGAAGCTACTTTAGCAGAATTGCACAATCTGATAAAGTAAGCAGAGAAGGACTTGAAACCAGAGCTTAAAACCGCCGTCATGCTTACGGGTACGGACCTGAAGCCACGAGGCCCAAATAAAAATAAGGGCAAGGCCAAGGCTTCAGATCACCTAAAGCCCAATGGTAAGGTGGAGAAGAAAAGGGAAAGGAGAAATGTTTCTTTTGTGGAAAGAAGGGTCATTGGAAGAAAGACTGTAGATCATTGAGAGCCAAGGAAGCTAGGGAAGCCCAAGAGGCCAAGAAGCCCAATGCTTTAGGTATATTGTATATGATTGAACTATATTCTCAAAACTCTGAACCTTCTACTTGGGTGCTTGACACCGGTTGTGGGACTCACTTGTGTAACAATGTGCAGGGCATGAGAAACAGTAGGAGACTCCGTCATGGGGAGGTTGACTTACGCATGGGTAATGGAGCAAAACTGGCTGGATTGTGCGTGGGTACTTATTCATTAGTTTTGCCGAATGGTTTAGTTTTAGACTTAGAAGATTGTGTTTATGTACCTTCTCTAGTAAAGAACATCATTTCAATTTTCTTTATGTAATAAAGGCTTTTCATGCCTAATAAGTTGTAATGATTGTTCTATATTATTTCAATGAAATACAATATGGAGATGGTATTTTGAATAATGGTATCTATGTCTTACAAACTAACAAAGAATGTTCAACCTCTAATATATACAATGTTAACTCGAATAATCTCAATGAATCACTTCTATGACACAGTCGCTTAGGTCATATCAATGAAACAAGATTAACTAAGCTACATAAGGATGAGTATTTCAAACCCATCAAATATAAACCTTATGGAACTTGTGAGTCTTGTTTACTTGGTAAAATGACCAAATTACCCTTCAAAGGTAAATGACAGCGTGCAGTGGAGACATTAGAACTCATACACTCTGATGTATGCGAACCAATGTTAGTCACCGCTAGAGGTGGATTCTCCTACTTCATTACTTTATCGATGATCATTCGTGATATGGGTATTGTGTACCTTATGCGGTACTTGTTGGGTTCTAGGTTAGTCCCAAGATCAAAATAAGCATAGAAATGTGAATGAATAATCAAAGAAGAGTGGCGGAAACACACTTACATTGATCGGATTTAGGATGCGTCAAACAACAAAATTTTCCCACTAGGTTCGGCCAAGGTGGTCTAAGGAAGAAGATGATCAAGCTCCAAGCTTTGTGTGGATTCCAAACTCTCAAGTTGGTTTCCCTAACACCTTGATATGATTCATTTGATGTGTGTGCTAGCTCTCAAAAATTGCCATAATTTTTGATCTTGTTCTTGCAAACTTTCGGCCAAGTGAAGAACAAGGGGGGAGAAGGAGAAGAAAATTACTTCAATTTTCGGTCATTGAGAGAGAGAGTGAAGACTTGTGTAATTGTTTTAAAAAACAATTAATTTATATACCAAATATTGGTTTGGTAAAAGTCATTCAAGGCATGACTTTGGAGTGTAAAAGAAGTCATCAACATCTTCACCTAAACCCATCAACCAAAAGCAACTTAAGGTGACAAGTGAAGTGACATGTGATGTGACATGTGGGCCCCACTCGATTCAAAATGAGAGTGGGCCCGCAGACACTCACGGGCTCGGGTTCGCTAATTCCGAATTAACAAACTTCCGTCGTGACGTAATTAAATCGAATTTAATTAAATAATTATGCCTAGCAAAATTACTATTCATGTCGCTAACGAATTAATTCTAAATTAACATGTTTGCCCGAATTGAAATCTAATTTTAATTTCGCGTCGAAATCTAATTTCGTTTAATATATCCAATATATTATTTTATCGATTAATTCCAAATTAATCTTTCTCTCTTTTCAAATAGTACTTTATCCCAGATAAAGTCTCTTCGCAATTAATCCCAGATTAATTATGCTCGAATCATACGTCATCGTGTGAATCTTCGGGAAACGACCCAAGAGATCCCTGGATATGTTGGCAGTAAATCCGGTCGTCAGACTATCCGAACACGTAAGTACCAAGTACTACGTTTTTACCGATTTACGAGACAAGGTTGGCTTCTAGCAAAGTGCCATGCCTACCCAATTCTCCAGAAATATTCTTACTGGAATATACGATCTATATCAGGCGTAGTATACGTAGTATTGCGTATTGCGATCCAGTATCAGATGTCACATGCAAGGCCTGAGGCTGGAATAGTGTATGCCCAGTACGAAGCATATATATGATCACCAACAACTAGTCTCTTATTATCGGATAATCATGACCTAGTCATATTATCCCGATGGTGAACCCTTAGAGAACGAGTTTTGTATCCCTGCGTGATCATCATCTCCATATGACTGAAGTGATACTTTCGTTTTGACATCACATCCAATACACTACGATTCTCAATAAACCCAGAAGAGGCGTACACAGAACTTGTTAAAGTCCTGGACGACCAAGACCAAAGCGTATTGATTGTCGCAAGTACTAGCGATGCAAGTCTCAGGTTAAGACCAAATACACCTACCCTGATGCGGATTCCCATAGACACATAGTCATACTACCAATTGGATTCCGCGGGGTCTATCCAGAGCGAAGTTGTTTTCCGTACCATCGATTAAAACACAACCTCCTATCACACTTGCATAAGTATCCAATACTTAAATACATGAGAATTATGTTATTACGCTTCCATAACATGCACAAGTGCAATTCTAGTCTATTCCGCATTATCGATGTCCAGTCTCGATAATACTACGACTATGGATATTTAATTTAATGATTAAACCTTTATGGATTGATACTGTCTCATATCTTATCAATCCGGAACAGATCATAAGGACTTTCATCATTCACACATTTAAGTAATCTAATTACGAAATGATAAAAGGCAATTTCCATTGCTACATAATTAATTTGTACAAAAACACAATGTTTTTTACAAATAGTGACACTATGGGTCATAATTGTCCAACAATCTCCCACTTGGCCTATAGCCAGTCACTCAAGCATCTAACACCTGAACTATGTACATGTCGCTCAAACTTTTACTGAGGAATGGCTTTCGTCAGCGGATCTGCAATGTTGTCCTCTGATGCGACCTTCTCGATCTTCACATTGCCACGATGTATGATCTCACGAATCAGATGGAAACGTCGAAGAACATGCTTGGATCGTTGATGAGACCGCGGTTCCTTAGCCTGCGCTATAGCCCCGTTATTGTCACAATACAATGGAACGGGCTCAGCTGCTAACAGAACTACTCCTAATCCTATTAGGAATTTTCGGATCCAAACTGCTCCTTTGCTGCTTCAGCTGCAGCGATATACTCCGCTTCTATTGTTGAATCGGCAACTGTCTCTTGCTTGGAAGATTTCCAGCTCACTGCTCCGTTATTCAAACAAAATATGTACTCGGATTGCAACTTACAATCTTCTTTGTCGGTTTGGAAGCTTGCATCGGTATACCCAGTTACCTCAAGTTTTCCATCTCCATAGATTAAGAAAGCATCCTTAGTTCTTCTAAGATACTTAAGGATATTCTTAACCGCCATCCAGTGACCTTCACCTGGATTGGCCTGATAGCGACTACACATGCTTAAAGCATAGGAGACATCAGGTCGCGTACATATCATGACATACATGATCGATCCGACTGCCGAGGCGAACGGTATCCGACTCATACTGTCTCTCTCATCTTGAGTTTTAGGACATATTCCTTAGATAGAGTGACGCCATGTGACACTGGCAACAGTCCCCTCTTGGACTGATCCATGTTGAATCTCTTCAACACTTTTTCAATGTACGTACTCTGGGAGAGTCCAAGCAGCTTTCTAGATCTATCCCGGTAGATCTTTATTCCTAGAATAAAGGCTGCTTCTCCCAGATTTTTCATGGAGAATTTCAATGAAAGCCAAGCTTTCACCAACGTTAACATGGTAATTTCATTGCCAATAAGCAATACATCATCAACGTAAAGGATAATGAATGTCAGTGCTCTCCCACTAACCTTCTTATATACACAACGATCATCCTCGCTTTGAACGAAATCATATTCTTTTATGATCTCATCAAAGCGTTGGTTCCAAGAACGCGATGCTTGCTTCAATCCATAAATGGATCGATTTAACTTACAAACCTTGTTTGCAACTCGCGGCACGACAAAACCGTCAGGCTGTTGCATATAAACATCCTCCAAAAGGTTTCTGTTAAGGAAAGCGATTTTGACGTCCATCTGCCATATCTCGTAATCGAAATATGCAGCTATAGCAAGCATTATCCGAATGGATTTAATCATGGCAACAGGTGAGAAAGTTTCGTCATAATCGACACCATGTCGTTGACGATACCCCTTGGCTACAAGGCTAGCTTTATACGTTTGTACGTTGCCATCCATGTCGGTCTTCTTCTTGAAGACCCATTTGCATCCAATAGGATTTATGCCTTCTGGTGTATCAACCAGTGTCCAAACTTGGTTAGAGTACATGGAATCCATTTTGGACTTCATGGCATCTTGCCATAAATCTGAGTCGATTCCTTGTATCGCTTCTTCATATGTAGCCTGCTCATCTTCCTCAATGAGATTGATATCTACATGAGGTGAGATCAGAAACCCATACCTCTTAGGTTGTTTCCTGACTCTCTCCGACCTACGTGGTCCTTGTGTAATCGAAGATTGTGGTACATTCTCATCCTGGATAGACTGTTAATGTTTCGTTAAGGATTCTGTGCCAGGAACAGTATCACTCCGATTTTCATCGAGTTCTACTTTCCTCCTACTAACCACTGCATTTAGGAATTCATTCTCAAGGAAAACCGCATGTAGAGCAACAAATACTTTGTTCTCTTGTGGGTTATAGAAGTAATATCCTTTGGTTTCCCTAGGATATCATACAAATAGGCATTTATCCGATTTGGGTTCAAGTTTGGCACCTTCCAAACGTTTGACGTATGCCCAGCAACCCCAAATCTTTAGGAATGAGAAACCCGGTTTCTTTCCTGTCCATATCTCATACGGAGTCTGTTGAACAGACTTTGACGGAACCTTATTCAAAATAAGTATTGCACTGTTTAATGCATATCCCCATAAGGAAATAGTTAGCTCAATGCGACTCGTCATAGACCTTACCATGTCTAACAAAGTTCGGTTTCTCCGTTCGGACACACCGTTTAATTACGGTGTTCCAGGAGGAGTCCACTGTGAAAGAATACCATATTCTTTCAAGTAATCAAGAAACTCATTGCTTAAGTATTCGCCACCACGGTCCGACCGTAATGTCTTAATACTTTTACCGGTCTGTTTTTCAACTTCATGTCGAAACTCTTTGAATTTCTCAAAAGTTTCCGACTTGTGTCTCATAAGATACACATAACTATAACGCGATGCATCATCCGTAAAGGTTACGAAGTATTCGTATCCACCTCTAGCCTGGTTAGACATGGGCCCACAAACGTCACTATGAACAAGGGCTAACAGTTCTGTGGCTCGCACACCTTTACCGCTAAAAGGTGACTTAGGCATTTTGCCTAATAAGCAAGATTCGCAGACGTCATATGAATTTGGATCAAATCCGTCCAAGTACCCACTCTACGAAAGTGTGGATATGCGAGTCTTGTTTATGTGTCCCAGACGATAATGCCACATATAAGTTTCATCTTTATGACTTACTTTAAGCCTTTTGTTTGTTACAGAATATGGTTGAGATTGATTTATATTCAAAATATAAAGACCATTATTTACAACAGCAGTGCAAATTTCTATATCATTTTTATACATAAAACACCTAGTGTTTCGAAATACAAAAGTATACCCACGTGGGTTAACATAGATACATAAATAATATTCCTAGTCAAACTAGGTACATAATAACAGTCTGTTAGTTCAAGTACATGCCCCGAGGGAAGTTCCAAAACAAAAGTGCCAATGGCCAAAATGGCGACTGGAGTCCCATTTCCAACACGGAGGTCAATCTCTCATGACGCAAGTTTCCTGCTAATCCGCAGATCCTGCATATCAGTACAAATATGAGTATCACAACCAGAATAAAAAATCCAATTTTTAAAACTAGAAGTAGTCATGTTTATTTATATAACAAACATACCTGAGGCAGTTGCCTTGCCCGCCTTTATCTCCTTCTGGAGCGCCTTATACTCGCGACAGTCACGCTTCCAGTGACCCCGCTTCCCGCACTGAAGGCATACATCCTGAAACTTGTCCTTATACTTCCCAGAAGCCTTTGACGCTTTGCCCTTGCCCTTCTTCTTATGCTTCTTCTTTTTAACACCTCCAATCGCCTTGGGCCAGCCTTCGGAGTCCGAGATGTAGAAGAGAAGTGCGCCTCGCGCTTCTTGCCCTTAAGAAGTTCCTTTTCTGCCTCACGCAGCGTGGACATCAGCTCTCCAAGAGTCTGGTCTTGCTTCATCATATTGTAGTTCATGATGAACCCACTCCAAGTGCCGGGGAGAGACTGCAAGATCAAATCTATATAGGTCTCTATCTTAAAGACAATCCCCATCTGTCCAAGCTGCTCGATATTGGTAATCATCTGTGTCACATGATGTTCAACAGATGTACCCTCCGACATCTGAGCGCGGAAGAGCTTCTTCTGTAACTCATATCTTTGCGATCTAAGATTAGATCGGTGTAGATCATTCAACTTCGCCAATATTGTATAGGGATCCAATCCCTTGTTCTGTCGACGGAATTGCTGAGTCATAGCAGCAAGCATGATAGATTGAGCAGTTGCGTTGTCATCACTATGTGTCTTCCAAAGATCTAGCTCGAGCAACTGATCAGATCTGGGCTTAGGCCCAAGAGGTCTCTCTATAGTATATAGCAGCCTCTCGGATCCAAGGACTATCCTTAGATTCATGTCCCAATCGGAAAAGTTAGTGCCGTTGAAGACATTATCGCCCATGATAATGTCACAAACACTACTCTTGCCGGTCATTTTAACTGCAATAATCTAATTATCCAATTAACAATGTAGGGTACAGTCCAACTGTTACAAGAAAAATAACATTATATTAGTCCAACTAATAAAATAATTTTGACGAAATATTTGAAAGCGCGTAAAGCTAAGTATTTGAACGAAATTGCAAATTCAATACTAGCCTCCCACTATTTTTCGGCGAGCCTCTAACCCTCTGTGGAGTACTTGGGAAACCTAGTTTCCTAGTGGGCTAGGATCCCGTTAAATAACACACAACCTTGACTTTGGCCAACAAGCTGTATGATATTTAATTAGGTAGAACTCGAAGATCAATTGGATCTCATCCAATTTCTAGATCCGGTAGGTGGACCTCCAAGTCCGAAACATATATACAATATATATGCCAATATATCCAATATATTTTCCTAACATTTTCCTTTGAATCAACTAAGCCTTGGCTTTGGCACAACAAGCTTAATGATTCCAGTTAAGCGGGACCCATTGACGTTGGAAAGCTTCGTAATCAATGTCGATGGACAAGAAATGATATTGACTTTGGCCAACAAATCACAACTTGGACAAGACACCGATATGGAACAAAGCCTTCATGATTCAAACACATCCGCGATTGACAAAGGGCTTGACTTTGGCCAACAAACCAATGTCAATCTTGGATCTTGAGTAAGAAGCACTCAATGGAAGGAAATATCGCTTAATATGTTTTAAGGGTTTTTCGCGTAAATTGGCAACCAATTTATTATCTTTGATTAGGTCTCATCATACACCCTTAAGCATGCATTCTAAAAGCATAATAAGGCGCGAAATAAATTAATAACGATATGCGGATGGATATTTAACAACTTGTTCCTAGAACAAATCACTCACTTTCCTCTCCCCGGCTAGCACTATTCTACTTCTACCCAATTACATAATACAATAATAGAAACCTCATTACATTTAGGGGAATTAGGTGAGAAGAGAATACAAAGAAATAAAGAGATAAGGCTGGTCACGCAGGTCCAATTTAATAAATTCTAAATTTACAACAATTTCAAAATTGCCCTTTCCCTTCTAATATCCATCCGATATACGCTATTCATTCAACACATCCATGTATTCATTCATAGCATGCAATTCAATCAATCTAATCCAATTAATTAATCTTTGAATTATGTGATCATCCAATGTTCAAACAACGATTTGATTTTGCGCGAGTCCAACTCGTTTGAGAATAAGTACTCAAAGTACGAATTCTTGAATTATATTGAACTACTCATTAAATCTAATTTAATTCGTATTCAATACTATTCATTTATTTAATTCCAAATTAAATAACTACACTTTTTTAATGCGCTTTAACGACTAAGATTCCAAATCTAATCTTATCGGGTCTCAAAGCCCAACTAACATCCATGTTTGTTTAATTGAAGTCCGATGGGCTTTCAATTGATTTCATAAGGCATGGGCTTTGGTCAATATGGGTCAAACCCAATTACCAAGCCCAATTAAGGAATCACCCTCATTTGCCAAGAAACCAATTTCGGCCCATAAGGCCCAATTAAACTTTTAAAGCCCATTTGTTATATTGGACTTAATGGAATGATTTAGGCCCAATATGGATCCAATCCAATTGGCCTTAACCAACTTGGCCCAACCAAGCCCATTATGCCCAAATACAACAATTACAAGCCCAATTCAAAATCAAGCCCAATTAATCAAATTTTATAATTCCAAATTTTATAATTCAATTAACCAAAGTGTAATACATCAATTAATTATCTAAATTAATATTTCCAAAATAAAAATTAATTAATTAATTATGTATCCAATTGTTCAACTTATGTCCAACATTTTTGAACCAAAAATAATCTCATTACATGCTCAATAGGTCACGACATTTGTGGGTATTTTATGTCCGATTTCATTTTCAATCCAATTGAATTTTAAATCAACATTACCCAATTATTTCAAGTCATCCAATGATCAAACAAACAAAAATACCATGACTTATAAGGGTAAGAAGCATTCGGCCAAGCCTAATTTTGGGCAACAAATTGATCCAATCAACTTTTCATGAAATTGATCATATACAACTTCAATACATCATCATTAAATAATACTCAATCAATCAATTTTATCAAATCATGCTCAAATTGATTTTATCCAAATTTTACCCTAATTCATTTCATGCTCAAATTGGCTCATAGATACCATTGTTGGGTTTCTAGGTTTAGTCCCAAGATCAAAATAAGCATAGAAATGTGAATGAATAATCAAAGAAGAGTGGCGGAAACACACTTACATTGATCAGATTTAGGATGCATCAAACAACAAAATTTTCCCACTAGGTTCGGCCAAAGTGGTCCAAGGAAGAAGATGATCAAGCTCCAAGCTTTGTGTGGATTCCAAGCTCTCAAGTTGGTTTCCCTAACACCTTGATATGATTCCTTTAATGTGTGTGCTAGCACTCAAAAATTGCCACAATTGTTTATCTTGTTCTTGCAAACTTTCGGCCAAGTGAAGAACAAGGCGGGAGAAGAAAATTGCTTAAATTTTCGATCATTGAGGAGAGAGTGAAGACTTGTGTAATTGTTTTAAAAAAAAATTAATTGATATACCAAATATTGGTTTGGTAAAAGTCATTCAAGGCATGACTTTGGAGAGTCAAAGAAGTCATCAACAACTTCACCTAAACCCATCAACCAAAAGCAACTTAAGGTGACAAGTGAAGTGACATGTGATGTGACATGTGGGCCCCACTCGATTCAAAATGCGAGTGGACCCGCAGACACTCCCGGGCTCGGGTTCTCTAATTCCGAATTAACGAACTTCCATCGCGACGTAATTAAATCGAATTTAATTAAATAATTATGCCTAGCAAAATTACTTTTCACGTCACTAACGAATTAATTCTAAATTAACTTGTTTGCCCGAATTAAAATCTAATTTTAATTCCGCGTCGAAAGCTAATTTCATTTAATATATCAAATATATTATTTTATCGATTAATTCCAAACTAATCTTTCTCTCTCTTCAAATAGTACTTTATGTTGGACAATTATGACCCATAGCGTCACTATTTGTACAGATCATGGTATTGTTGTACAAATTAACTATGTGACAAAGAAGATTGCTCTCTTATCATTTGTGATTAGATCACCAAGATGTATAAATGATAGGAGGTCCTTATGATTTTTTCATGGATTGAGATGATATGAGACAGTATCAATCCACGAAGGATAAATCATTAAATATCCCTAGTGAGAGTATTATCGAGATTGGACATCGATAATGCGTAAAAGACTAGTATTACACTTGTACGCGTTGTGAGGGCATAACGACATAGTTCTCATATATTTGGGTATATGATACTCATGCAAGTGTAATAGGAGGTTGTGTTTTACCGATGGTACGGGAAACAGCTTTGCTCTGGATAGACCCCCTCAGAATTCCATTGGTAGTATGACTATGTGTCTATGGAAGTCCGAAATCAGGGTAGGTGTATTTGGTCTTAACCTGAGACTTGCACCGCTAATACTTGCGACAATCAATATACTTTGGTTTTGGTCGTCCAGGGCTTTAACAGGTTCTGTGTACGCCTCTGCTGGGTATATTGAGAATCGGAGTGTGTTGGGTGTGATGTCAAGACGGAAGTGTCACTCCAGTCATATGGAGATGATGATCGCGCAGGGATACAGAACTGATTCTCTAAGGGTTGCAACCATCGGGATAATATGACTTGGTCATGATTATCCGATAATAAAGAGACTAGTTGCTAGTGATCCGATATATGCTTCGTACGGGGCAGACACTGTACCAGCCCCAGGCCTTGCATGTGATCATCCGATACTGGATCGAAATACGCAATACTACGTATACTACGCCTGATATAGATAGCTTTTTCCTGTAAGCATATTTCTGGAGAATTGGGTAGGCATGACGCTTTGCTAGAAGCCAACCTTGTCTTGTAAATCGATACAAATGTAGTACTAGGTACTTACGTGTTCGGATAGTCCGACGATGGAATTTACTGCCAATATATCTGGGGATCTCATGGGTCGCTTCCCGAAGATTCACCGATGACGTATGACTCGCACTTTATTAATCTGGGATTAATTAGATGAGAGAGAAAATTAATCTGGGATTAATTGCGGAGATATTTTATCTGGGATAAAATATCATTAAAAGAGAGATAACGATTCATTTGGAATTCATTGATAAAATAATATATTCGATATATTATACGAAATTGGATTTCGACGCGGAATTGAAATTGGATTTTAATTTGGGCGAACGAGTTAATTTAGAATTAATTCATTTGCGACGTGAATAGTGATTTCGCTAGGCATAATCATTTAATTACGTCGCAACGGGAAAATTCGTTAATTTAGAATTAGCGAACCCGAGCCCGGGAGTGTTTGCGAGCGCATTCGTATTTCGAATTCGAGTGCGGCACGCAAGTCACATCAAGCGTCAAATCGCTAGTCACATCAAGCGTCAAATCATTAGTCACTTTGAGTGATGTGACAACTTGTCACTTGATTGACTTGAGTGATGTGAATAGTTGATGGAAGTAGTTGGATTTAATTGCCTTGACTTTTGGTATTTGATAAATCAATTATTTAATTTTTGGTAATTGATTATTGTGTATTAGATACACAAAATAAAATACAAAACACACTTCCATCTCCCTCTCTCTTTGACACACGGTTTGGAGCCAAAACTTCATCTCTCTCTCACGCCCATTTGGGCTGTTCTTCTTTCTGTTTTTCTGGTTTTGACCGAGAGCTAAAGGAGAAGCTAAGGAAATTTGTGGCAAATTTCTTGAGTGCTAGCACACATAGGAGCCATAAAAAGGTGATAGGGAACTCACTTCATGAGCTTGGAATCACCATCAACCAAAGCTTGGAGCTTGGAGCAACAATGGAGATCACCAAAGCCAAATTTTGAGGACGGAAAAATCTGCCACTACCGTGACTTGGAGGAGGCAGAAAGTTGATTTTTGTTGTCAACCGCTCGATGTAAGTATTCCGCAACTTCGTTGATTGTATTCACATGTGTTTTATGCTTATTATTCGATCCTCGGGACCGTAGAACTCCAACACTGGTATCAGAGCGGAGTAAAAACATGAAATTTGATTTAGGGCTTAAAATTGGGTAAATTGTATTTGAGCATGATTTAATGAAATTGGATGATTTAGTATGCTTAAAATATGTTTAATTGAAGATTGATTGGATCAATTTCAAGAAAATTGGTTTGGAACAATTTTGCCCAAAATTCTTAGCTTGGCCGAGAGTTTACTATGCCCTAATGTCTTGGATTTTTGATTTTTGATTCATTGGATGAGTTGGAATCATGTTAGGAATATTGATTTAATGTTGAATTGGATTTAATTGGATTGAATTTGATTTGGACATAAAATCCCCTCCAAAGCCAAGACTTTGATAATCATGATTGGGTTTTATTTTTGTTAAATTGTGTTGGAAACTATTTGATGTTATTGAGCATGATTAATTGTGTAAATTGATGATTTGGAAATATTGATTTATGTAATTAATTATGCAATACACTTTAGTTTAATTAAATATGAAATTTGGAATTTTTTGTGTTTAATTAAATGGGCTTAAATTGGATTTGGGCTTTAAAAGTTGAAAATGGGCTAATTGGGCTTGGTTTTACCAAGTTAGGTTTAGGCTAAAATGGTTGGATCCAATTGGGCCCAAAACCGCTTCCATAAATCCCAAATGCGACTAATGGACCTTTAATAATTTAATTGGGCCTAATGGGCCTAAATTGATTTCTAGGCTTATGGGGTTATTCCTTAATTGGGCTTTGGTTATTAGGTTTGACCAAAGTTGACCAAAAGTCCACGCCTCAAAGAAATTAATTGAAAGCCCATTGGACTTTAATTAAGTTAACGTTGGATGTTAATCGGGCTTTGAGACCCTTAACGGTTAAATTTGGAATTTAAGTCGTAAAGGTTTATTAATAAAGTGTAGTATTTAATTTGGAATTAAATAACGAATTAGTATTAAATACAAATTGAATTGGATTTAATTTTGTAGTTTAATTTAATTCAAGAATTCGTACTTTGAGTACTTATTCGCAAAAACGAGTTTGACTCGCTCAAAATCAAATCGTTGTTTGAACATTGGATGGTCATTAATTATCAGATTAATTAATTTGATTAGATTGATTGATAACATGCTTGTGTGAATACATGGTTGTGATGCATGAATAATGTATATCGGATGGATATTAGATAGGTGGGGCAATTTTAGAAATTGTTGTAATAAATTTAGAATTTATTAATTGGACCTGCGTGTCCAGCCTATTACCTCCATACTTTTTGTATTTCTTTTCTCACCTATTCCCCTCAATGTAAATGAGGTTTCTTTAAAAGTGTAGTGTAACGGGTAGAAGTAAATACTTGTGCTAGCGGGAGAGAGGAAATTGAGAGATTTGATCTAGGATCAACATGTTAAGTATCCATCCGCATATCATTATTATTTTATTTATACGCGCTTTATTATGTGTTTAGAATGCATGTTTAAGGGTGTATGATGATGAGACCTTAACAAAGATAATAAATTGGTTGCCAATTTGCACACGAAAAACCCTCACAAAATATTAAGCGTTTTTCCTTCCATTGAGTGATTCTTACTCAAGATCTAAGACTGGCATTGGTTTGTTGGCCAAAGTCAAGACATTTGTCCGTCGAGGATGTGTTTGAATCACGAGAGCTTTGTTCCATATTGGTGTCTTGTCCAAGTTGTGGTTTGTTGGCCAAAGTCAAGACCACTTCTTGTCCATCGACATTGATTACGAAGCTTTCCATTGTCAATGGGTTCCGCTTAATTGGGATCACTAAGTTTGTTGTGCCAAAGCCAAGGCTTAGTTGATTCAGAGGAAAAATGTTAGGCAATATATTGGATATATTGGCATATATAAGATATATGTTTCGGACTTAGATGTCCCCCTACTGGATCTAGGAATTGGATGGGATCCAATTGATCTTAGAGATCTACCTAGTTAATTATCATACAATTTGTTGGCCAAAGTCAAGATTGTGTGACATTTAACGGGATCCTAGCCCACTAGGAAACACGGTTTCCTGAGTACTCGACAGAGAGTTAGAGGCTCGACGAAAAATAGTGGGAGGCAAGAATTAAATTTGCAATATTCGTTTAATTACTTGCCATACGCGCTCAAAACAAATATCATTCGTCAATTAAATTAATTATTAGTTGGACTAATATTTAATTGTTGTTTTAATTAACAGTTAGACTGTATTCAAACAAATTAAAAGTATAGTTGATTAATATAGTTGGACTATAATAATCATTATATTTAAAAGTACCTGAAATCGTTGATTAAATAGTTGGACTATTAGAATCAAGATAAAATTGAAAGATTGACATTTAAAATATAATCCTAGGGAAAATGTATTTAAATGGTTTAATTTTCAAATTGGGAATATTTTCAGGATGGTCCTGGAAACTAATAAGTTACTTTATTTGATAAAATAACATATTGAGCCTAATCCCGGAGTTAAGCAATAGTAGAGCATGATCTTTGGAAGATTCATGTAATGATAACTTAAGTGCTTAATCCATTAAGCTTGTTGCAGTAGACTCCTTAATTTCTGAATCAGAACTAAGGATTAGATCCTCAAAGTATGATAATGAAATTGAAGGATCTTCATAGATCTTTACAGATCTTAGAAGTACAAAATTGCAATAATAACTCTTGGAGAGTTAATGACTATTCTCAAGGAGACAAAGTCAAACTTTGTAATAAGGCAAGAAGCTCAAGGCGCACCTTACTTCGATATTCTAGAAACCCAAGGCTTGGCC
The DNA here is from genome assembly GCA_019454045.1 of Zanthoxylum bungeanum. Classification (NCBI taxonomy): domain Eukaryota; kingdom Viridiplantae; phylum Streptophyta; class Magnoliopsida; order Sapindales; family Rutaceae; genus Zanthoxylum; species Zanthoxylum bungeanum. The sequence goes on along the minus strand of SKCR01021055.1, from coordinate 30,162 downwards.
AAAGGCTACTGGAATGTGAAAAATGGCAAAGGCAAAATCATTATAATCTTCTGGGAAGATAAAAGACATATCCCAAAATGTCTGCCTAAATTGTGGCAAACGGGATCGCGGAAGCGTGACTGCCGTTTGGACAAAGCAGACATGAAGGAATTGAAGACGGGCATGACTCTGACTTCAAATATGTTTGCCATAATTATGTTCACTACTAGTATTAAAATTAGATTTTAAATACTTAGTATGGTACATAAATATGTATTGATGTGCAGAATCTGCTATGAGCAGGATACTGAATTCAGTAGAGATTTATCTGCGAATCGGAAACAGGACAACTGTCGCTGTTTTAATCATAGATACCTAAGTTTAGGAACTACCCTTTAGGTGTGTACTTAAATTAGGAAACTGTTATAATGTAACTAGTTTGACTAGATACATTATCTCTATATCAGGGTTTAACCCGTTACGAGTATACCTTTATATTCTAGAACACTTTAAATAAATCTCAAACGTATAACATGACAAAAAAATAGCTCAAACTGATTTGATCAGAAGAGACTTAATTGTGGCATTGATGTCTGGGACACAATTAAACAAGACTCGTATATCCTCACTTTTGAAGAGTAGGTACTATGACTGATTTGATTCCATTCAAATAAAGTCTACGAATTTAGTTTATTAGGCAAAGTGCCTAAAACACTATTTACTTGGTAAAAGTGTAAATGACACCGATCCATTAGCCCTAGTTCACAGTGAAGCAAGTGGGCCCATGTATAGCTAGGCTAGAGGTGGATATTAATATTCGTGACCTTTACGGATGTGGCATCTCGTTATGGTTATGTTTTTCTTTAGAAACACAAATCGGAAACTTTTAGAGTTTCGACACGAAATAGACAAACAGATCGGCTAAAGTATTAAACCATCACGGTTAGACCATGATGAAAATACTTAAGCAATAAGTTTCTCTTATACTTGAAAGAGTATAGTATTCTTTCAAAGAGGACTCACTACAAGAAAAAAGGCTTTTACTGATACTAAATTAGTGTCAGTAAAGGGTTTTACTGACACTATATAAATGTGTCAGTGTTGCCGCAGCCAGAAATCACTGACACTAGTTTCTAGTGTCAGTGATTCTTAGTGTCAGTAAACGTTAATACTGTAGTATCAGAAAATTATTGACACTATGGTATCAGTAATCTCTCACACTATTTTAGTGTCAGTAATTATTGACACTATATCATCAGTATTTAGTGATACTATAGTGTCAGTAAATTTTGTTACTGCAGTATCAGTATATCGCATATATTTGATTTTTAGTGTCAGTAATTATTGTTACTATAGTATCAATATCCGTCAATATCTTTTAAAATTTAAAAATCGTATTATTTCAAATTATATTTCTTATTTTTTGTAATTAAATTAATCATAAAATATACATATATATATATACAAACTCAATGAAATAAAAAACTAAAAAATTACATTTATATAAAATTCGCAATATAATAGATTAATCGTATTAATCAATTCAACAGTATCACATGATGAATACAAAAACTCCATAGACAATCTTTAAATTAACATATATATATTTCAAAAACTACTCTTAAAGTCCCATCAAAATGTCATGCCCCCACCAAAATTCATGATACTTGTTGAGAAGCCTGCAACAATCCCCCAACAATATGATATCTGGCACAAAATCTGAAATTATAAACCAAATGTTAAGAATTAGATGGACTTCCAAAAAAAATCGATATCTTCATAAATAAAAACATTAAATACATCCAAATAAAAATACAAAATATAACCCTAATCTAATTTTTGTCACATAAAGCACTTATTGACAATAAAGAAAGCCATCTACTTGTCATGTCAGTGCAGATGAGAAACCTGACCTTAGAGTTTGTTGGAATATCATAATTGATGACCATATCTACAGACGGAATATCAAGCCCTCTGTAGCTTCTTCACCTGCGAAAACAAGGGAACAAATTTACAAACCTCATCCTCCAATAATTCATATTCCTCCCCCTTTTATTTCTACTTGTCCATTCCTTGCAAGTGTTATATATTTAAGGGCATGGTTTCTAATTCTTTCCTTTCCTCTTTTTATTTATTTCTTTCTTTCTTTAAGAGTCGTCTATTTTTTATTTCCCCCCCTTTCTCACTAAATATCTGTGCACATTTCCTGAACCAGTCCTTTGCAACATATCCAGAGTCCAGACCCTATTCCTATCAATTCATAATCACCATCAAATCAAAATAGAAAATAGAACCACCCATTATCACTCTTGCTTCCAACCAACAAATTTAAGTGTTTACCAACCAGCTTTGGGTTCAGTTTCTGCACTTTTACTCGATTCAAAAATCAGCAAGCATTATTTCTTTTATTACTATTGTTCCCGTCACTGTAATTTTTTCGCAATTGGAGTTGTAATTCAAGAACACGTCTATTTTTTCTCGGGGAACTTATCTAGGAACTCCGGTATTACTTCAAAAAGATCACCCACGAGTCCATAATCAGCTACCTGCAGTTAAAGAGTCTATAATCAGCTAACTTCAAGAGGCAGAGACTATATTTCAGTTGACAGGAACTGACTTGCCATTAAGGACCCGAGAGATACGTGACGAAGTGAACAAGAGAGATTCAACTGTTAACCTGGAAAATTGGTGCATCTGCGTCTTTATTTACAGAAACAATGACCTTGGAATCTCTCATGCCAGCTATATGTTGAATGGCTCCTGAAACACCAAAAGCCATATACAATTCTGGAGCAACAATTTTCCCAGTTTGACCAACCTGAACAGCAAAGCAGTCATAATGAAAAAACTAAAATTCATAAGAGAAATCCTAAAGTTTCTTTTTTGTTCAAGTAATTTTTCTTCATCTGGCTGAACAGAAGGGAAAATAAGAACACTCAATATTTAGCAGACTGCAGACACTGAATTAGAGAGTCTATCTAAGAATAACATGACATGGTAGTGAAGTTATAAATGCTTTGGGTTGAATGAATCAATAACAATGATACCTGGAGATCATTAGGGACAAATCCGGCATCAACAGCAGCACGAGTAGCTCCAACTATACAAAAGAGAGAAAAATCAGTAGGAGAAAACAGAATGAAATTAGAAGAGATAAAGCCATATTGAAACAATGACGTGTCAATTATTTATGAAGAAAAATCAGTAATGTAGCCAATTGGTTTCTCTTCCCCTTTCCAAGGGATAGATCATGAGTTCAAGTTGTGGAAGGGAAGATTACAGTTACTGAAGTGCTTAAACAATCTAAATAGTTGTACTTCATTATCCCCATGATAAGAAAATATATATAAAAACCGAGGAATGAGAGATGAAATCCTCACAAAATCTTTTAAAATTATATAACCAGAGGGTATGCTTGATCAGACTTACCAAACAATAAAATAAGAATTTCCAAGAGAACAATGATAAGGAAAAACCTCATTGATTCCTTTTGTTAATAGGCATTGAAAGTAGATATTTAAATGTATATGCAATGATAACTATAAGAAAGAAGGTACACAGACCTTCATCTAAGGTTGACAGATCAATCTGAGAAATAGAAGCCTCGTTAGATCTTGAATCAGCTGAACTCTGGACCACTGGAAATGATGTGGCTCTGATGGACAACATACAAGGGTTGGCACCGTGTACCGAACTGTACAAAGCGCATTTCCGGCGTAAATTGGCCTGCAACATAAAGAAAAAGCATGCACCAGATCATGTAACTGTTTACCTGGAGACAAACTCTACTCAAGGATGTTGAACTTGAACGACACACTTGAATTGTGAACAAATGAAGAAATTTAGCCAACATCCTCACATTACATATGATCTAATGAATTGCAAGAAACCAAGTGTTCCATCAAACAAGGAGAAAGAAACATTAATTCACATAATAGATTACATCCAAAACACAAGGAGTGATCATTGCAACAAAACAAACAAGAGAAAGCAAAACACACCTGACAAATTGACTAGAACCAGAAATTTCAATAACATCAGTGACTGGAGAAACATCCAAAAGTGCAGCAGCCCGAGGAAGGATGTTTTTCCCAAATGAACCTGAAGCAGAAACTATGTGCGAGTATCCATCTCTCAGCTGAATCATGTGGACTAGTTTAGCCCAAGGTTCAGCAATAGGATATGCAAATTTATCTGAATCAGCTACAAGCACCTATATGGAACACAACATTAAACAGCTATCAAACCTATACCTCAACATTTTAAAAATCCCATTTCACTGCTCTGCTCTCCTCCTTGCACATTATCGGTATGAACAGCAATCATATAAAACTATGAATATGTTTAGGATTGACGTGTTGTTTTTAAGCCCCAGTTGTTGCAGATTAAAATCACTGATATTCACCAAACCCTTGATCTATGGCACTTTCAAAATTAAGCAAAATCAAGGTTACAAAATGAAGGCGTTATACAACATTGATGTGTAATATAATTACTCACAATCAAGTATAAGTGCGTGGGCGGTTGATAAACATCAGCGGAAAAATAAAAGTGGGTGTTTACAAAACACTTTCCTCATTGTGATTTCAAAATCAAGCAAAAGTACAGCAGTTTCAAACATACTCCATATTTGTTTTACAAAATTTTAAATAACTGAAACTGTAAGAGACATATAAATATGAAAAAATAATAGTTAAAAAAATAAAAAATAAACAAATACCTGAGAGATAGAAGGGTGACAAGAAGCAGCATGTTTAGCAGCATCCTTAAGTGAAGAACCCGACCCGGCCAATAAAATTGAAACAGAATTTTCATCGCTCAATGACTTTGCAGCCTCTACTGCACTCACCGATTGAACCTTGATTAAACCGTTTTCATGTTCGCCTAAAACCAACGTGCTAATCTATTGTTCAACATTAAAAAAAATATATACATAAATAAATACAGCTAAAATTACATAAGATACGTTGGAACTTTGATTTTTTATTTTTTATTTAAAAAAAAATGGAATGTTGAGCTTAAGTCGATGAGATAATAGCTTACGGATCGAGAAACGTATGTCGTGTGGAAATGAAGAGGTCGTTTTGAGAGAGCTCTCAGCATTACACGAGCTGCCATTTCTTCCTTCGATTAATTAAATTATTCTCTGGATTTAGATAGAGATTTGATTGTTGATGATTATGATGACGACGATGACGAAGCAGTACAGTTTTTGATTATTTGTCGGGTTTCACAAAGCTGCAATGAGGCTCGGTTATGGGTCGCGGCTCAAGCGATGGATGGTGAGATGCAGAGATGGTGAAGGTCTGGTCGACTGCAACTGCGAGAGGCGGCTGGAGGAGAGAGTTTAGGGTTTAAACTTTAAATTCGTTTGAGAGAAAGAAGAGAGGTTAGGTTTAGTCTTTAGATTTTTTAGTTTTTTACTTTTTAATTTTTAAGTTAAACTTAAATTACTAATATATCCTTATACACTTAATAAATAATTGAAAATTTTAGGGTAAATTTGTAATAAGGTATCATTAATTTACTGAGACTAAATTTACTGATACTCTAGTGTCAGTAATATATGCGAAAAACGTCACTTCCGCGAGGTGTTGGTTCGACTCCAGACAACTACGCGTTTTTTTTTTTTTTATTTCTTACTGATACTATTGTAATAGTAATTACTGACACTAAAATCGCTGATACCATAGTGTCAGTAATTATTGATATTTAAGTGAAAAACACGGAAATAGGCCCATTTACACGTCGTTTCTGACACTTTTAGCCTAGTGTCACTAACCTTAGTGTCAGTAAAGGCCTTTTTTCTTGTAGTGACTCCTCCCGAACACGTCAATTTGACGGTGTGTCCGAACGGAGAAACCGAATTTTATTGGACATGATAAGGTTAATCATGAGTCGCTCTGAACTACCATTTCCTTCAACGGATAAGCATTTAACAATGCAATACTTATTTTGAATAAGGTTCCATAAAAATCTGTTAGACATAATTCATATTAGATATGAACAGGAAAGAAACTGGGTTTTCTCATTCCTGAACATTTGGGAATGCTAGGCACATGTTTGGATGATACCAAACTAAAATCAAAATCGGATAAGTGCCAATTGTAGGTTATCATAGGGAAACCAAAGTATAGTACTTATACATCTCACAAGAGAACAATGTTATTGTTGCTCACCATGCGGTTTTCCTAAGAGAAATACCGATATACAGTGGTAAGTGGGAGGATAGTAAAACTCGATGAAAATCATAGTAATACTGTTCCAGGCACCGAGTCCTTAGTGGAACACAAATAGTTCATCAAGGATGGAACTATACCAATAATCTTCGAATACACAAGAACCACGTAAGTCGGAGAGAGTCAGAAAACAACCTGGGGTATGGGTTTTTGATCTCACCTCACATAGATGTCAATCTTATTGAGAAAGACGAACTGACTACGTATGAGGAAGTGATACAAGGTATCGACTCCCTATTATGGCAAAGTGCTATGACATCCGAAATGGATTCCATGTATACCAACTATGTTTAGACACTAGTTGATGTACCGCAAGGCATTGTACCTATTGGTACTATATAAGTCTTCAAGGAAGACATACATGGATGGCAACATACCAACGTATAAAGCTATGCTTTTAGCAGAAAGGTATCGTTATCAACATTGTGTCGATTACGATTCAACCTTTTAACTGTTGCCACGGTAAATCCATTTGGATAATGCTTGCTGATGTTGCATGTTTCATTTATGAAATATGGCTGCAGAACGTCAAAATTGCTTTCCTTAAACGGAAACCTTTTGGAGGATATTTACAACATCTTGACGATTTTGTCGTACCAAAGCTAGCAAACAAGGTTTGCAGGTTATTCGATCCATGGATGGATTGAAGCAAGCATTGCGTTCTTGGAATTATCGTTTTGATGTAATCATAATGGTGTATGATTTAATTCAAAACGAAAATGATTCTTGTGTAATAAGGAGGTTAGTGGGAGCGCACTGACAGTGAATGTCCTATAATAATGATGACATATCATTTCTTGGAAATGATATTCCCAAAATACAATCGGTGAAAGCTTGGCTTTCGTGAAAATTCTCCGTAGAATTCTTGGGAGAAAACAACCTTTATTATAGGAATAAAGATCTACTGAGATAGATTTAAAGTTGTTGATACTCTCTGAGAACTCGTACATTAATAAATGTATGCGACCTGGTGTCTCATACGCTTTGAGCATATGGAGTCACAAACATACCAATCCAAGTGATAGTCACTGGATTGATATTAAGAACATCCATTAGTTTCTTAGAGAACTAAGGATGTTATCTTATACTATGAAGAATGAGAACTTGAAGTGACTGGGTTCACTGCTGCAAGTTTCCCAAACCGATAAAACAACTTTAAGTCGCTAAACGGTACTATACAATTTGAATAACGGAACAATGAGCTGGATATCTTCCAAGCAAGATACTGTTACCGAATAAACAACAAATGCAGGTTATTGCTGCAGCTGAGGCAGCAATAGAAGCCATTTGGGTCGATAATAAATCTAATTAGATTAGATATAGTTCTATTAGCAGCTGAGCTAGGCTACAACACATGCTAAAGAATTAATGGTCTCATCAATGATCCAGATATATACTTCGATATTCATCTGATTCGTTCGGATCATACATCGTGGCGATTTGATGATCGAATAAATCGCATCAGATGATAATCATGCAAATCCACTAACGAAAGTCTTTTCTCAGCAGTTTAAGCGAACCGTACATAGTTCCGGTGTAAGACACTCGAGTGACTGGCTATAGGCCAAATGGGAGATTGTTGGACAATTATGACCCATAGCGTCACTATTTGTACAGATCATGGTGTTGTTGTACAAATTAACTATGTGACAAAGGAGATTGCTCTCTTATCATTTGTGATTAGATCACTAAGATGTATAAATGATAGGAGGTCCTTATGATTTGTTACTGGATTGAGATGATATGAGACAGTATCAATCCACGAAGGATAAATCATTAAATATCCCTAGTCAGAGTATTATCGAGATTGGACATCGATAATGCGTAAAAGACTAGTATTACACTTGTGCGCGTTGTGAGGGCATAACGGCATAGTTCTCATATATTTGGGTATAAGATACTCATGCAAGTGTAATAGGAGGTTGTGTTTTACCGATGGTACGGGAAACAGCTTCGCTCTGGATAGAGCCCCTCGGAATTCCATTGGTAGTATGACTATGTGTCTATGGAAGTCCGAAATCAGGGTAGGTGTATTTGGTCTTAACTTGAGACTTGCACCGCTACAATCAATATACTTTGGTTTTGGTCGTCCAGGGCTTTAACAGGTTCTGTGTACGCCTCTGCTGGGTATATTGAGAATCGTAGTGTGTTGGGTGTGATGTCAAGATGGAAGTGTCACTCCAGTCATATGGAGATGATGATCGCGCAGGGATACAGAACTGGTTCTCTAAGGGTTGCAACCATCGGGATAATATGACTTGGTCATGATTATCCGATAATAAAGAGACTAGTTGCTAGTGATCCGATATATGCTTCGTACAGGGCAGACACTGTACCAGCCCCAGGCCTTGCATGTGATCATCCGATACTGGATCGAAATATGCAATACTACGTATACTACGCCTGATATAGATCGCTTTTTCCTGTAAGCATATTTCTGGAGAATTGGGTAGGCATGGCGCTTTGCTAGAAGCCAACATTGTCTTGTAAATCGGTACAAACGTAGTACTAGGTACTTACGTGTTCAGATAGTCCGACGACCAAATTTACTGCCAACATATCCGGGGATCTCATGGGTCGCTTCCCGAAGATTCACCGATTACGTATGACTCTGTGATTAATTAGATGAGAGAGAAAATTAATCTGGGATTAATTGCGGAGATATTTTATCTGGGATAAAATATCATTAAAAGAGATATAACGATTAATTTGGAATTAATCAATAAAATAATATATTCGATATATTATACGAAATTGGATTTCGACGCGGAATTGAAATTGGATTTTAATTCGGGCGAACGAGTTAATTTAGAATTAATTCGTTAGCGATGTGAATAGTGATTTCGCTAGGCATAATTATTTAATTACGTCGCAACGGAAAATTCGTTAATTTAGAATTAGAGAACCCGAGCCCGGGAGTGTTTGCGAGCGCATTCGTATTTCGAATTCGAGTGCGGCACGCAAGTCACATCAAGCGTCAAATCGCTAGTCACATCAAGCGTCAAATCATTAGTCACTTTGAGTGATGTGACAACTTGTCACTTGATTGACTTGAGTGATGTGAATAGTTGATGGAAGTAGTTGGATTTAATTGCCTTGACTTTTGGTATTTGATAAATCAATTATTTAATTTTTGGTAATTGATTATTGTGTATTAGATACACAAAATAAAATACAAAACACACTTCCATCTCTCTCTCTCTCTTTGACACACGGTTTGGAGCCAAAACTTCATCTCTCTCTCACGCCCATTTGGGCTGTTATTCTTTCTATTTTTTTGGCTTTAACCGAGAGCTAAAGGAGAAGCTAAGGAAATTTGTGGCAAATTTCTTGAGTGCTTGCACACATAGGAGCCATACAAAGGTGATAGGGAACTCACTTCATGAGCTTGGAATCACCATCAACCAAATTTCACATGTGTTTTATGCTTATTATTCGATCCTCGGGACCGTAGAACTCCAACATTTTATCCCAGATAAAGTCTCTCCGCAATTAATCCCAAATTAATTATGCTCGAATCATACGTCATCGGTGAATCTTCTGGAAGCGACCCAAGAGATCCTTGGATATGTTGGCAGTAAATCCGGTCGTCGGACTATCCGAACACGTACGTACCAAATACTAATTTTTTACCGATTTACGAGACAAGGTTGGCTTCTAGTAAAGCGCCATGCCTACCCAATTCTCCAGAAATATTCTTAATGGAATATACGATCTATATCAGGCGTAGTATACGTAGTATTGCGTATTGAGATCTAGTATCGGATGTCACATGCAAGGCCTGGGGCTGGAATAGTGTCTGCCCCGTACGAAGCATATATCGGATCACCAGCAACTAGTCTCTTTATTATTGGATAATCATGACCAAGTCATATTATCCCGATGGTTGCAACCCTTAGAGAACGAGTTCTGTATCACTGCGCGATCATCATCTACATATGACTGAAGTGAAACTTCTATCTTGACATCACATCCAATACACTACGATTCTCAATAAACTCAGAAGAAGCGTACACAGAACCTGTTAAAGTCCTGGACGACCAAAACCAAAGCGTATTGATTGTCGCAAGTATTAGCGATGCAAGTCTCAGGTTAAGACCAAATACACCTACGCTGATGCAGATTCCCATAGACACATAGTCATACTACCAATGGATTCCGCGGGGTCTATCCAGAGCGAAGCTGTTTTCCGTACCATCAGTAAAACACAACCTTCTATCACACTTGTACAAGTATCCAATACTTAAATACATGAGAATTATGCTGTTACGCTTCCATAACACGCACAAGTGCAATATTAGTCTATTCCGCATTATCGATGTCCAGTCTCGATAATACTACGACTAGAGATATTTAATGATTAAACCTTTATGGATTGATATCTTATCAATCCGGAACTAATCATAAGGACTTTCATCATTCACACATTTAAGTAATCTAATTACGAAATAATAAAAGGCAATTTCCATTGCTACATAATTAATTTGTACAAAAACACTAGGGGTGGGCATCGGATCGGATCGGATCCGATCCGATCCGATTTGATCCGATTTGATCGGATCGGATCGGATCTGATCCGATTTGCAAATCCGAACGAATCCTGTTGGTCCGGTTCGACGAATTGGTCCGATTCGATTCGATTCGAATTCGGATCGAACCAATCCGATCCGATCCGATCCGATCCGATAATTATCGGATCGGATCGGATCGAGTTCGATTGTTTGATTCGATCCGATCGAATCAAACAATCGTGGGCATTTCGGATCGGATCGGATTCGGATTCGGTCCGATCCGATCCGAATCCGATAATGCCCACCCCTAAAAAACACAATGTCTTTTACAAATAGTGACGCTATGGGTCATAATTGTCCAACAGTACAAATCTGAAGCCTTTGAGAAATTCAAAGATTTCAAGGCTGAAGTAGAAAACCAGCTTAATAAAAGTATTAAGTCGCTAAGGTCTGACCGAGGTGGTGAATACTTAAGCAACAAATTTTAAGATTACTTGAGAGAAAATGACATTGTTTCCCAGTGGACTCCTTCGGGAACTCCACAGCATAATGGGGTCTCCGAAAGGAGAAATCAGACATTATTAGATATGGTCCGATCAATGATGCCATCACAGATCTACCTCTTTTATTTTGGGGTCTTGCTTTAAAAACTGCAACACTACTACTAAACCAAGTTCCTTCCAAGACTATTAGTCAAACACCATATGAGTTATGGACTGGGAAACATCCTAGTCTTAGTTATCTAAGAGTTTGGGGATGTGACACATATGTCAAGCTCACACAAACTAACAAATTGGATGATAGGGCAGTTAAATGTAAGTTTGTAGGATATGCCTTGAACTCAAGAGCATACGTGTTCTACGTCCCAAATGAACAAAAAACATTTGTCTCACGAAATGCTAAATTTCTAGAGAATGAATTCCTTCTCAAGAAATATAGTGGGAGTAGACTTGACCTCGATGAGGTACGAGAAGAACAAACTAACATAGAACTAAACCCCAGGCCCTTCAAAAGGGTAGCGACGGAACAACCACAAGGTTATGAACTCAGAAGCTCTGGTAGGGAAAGACATGAGCCTGAAAGATATGGTTTCCATATTGATGAGGAACATGATCAGGTCATTGATAATGACGATCCCACAAGTTATGATGAAGCAATGTGTGACATTAATCATCGGGAATGATATTCCCATGATGCAAGCCACCAAGCAATGGTTATCTCAGAATTTCTCCATGAAAGATTTGGAGGAAGCAGCCTACATCATTGGCATTAAGATCTACCGTGATAGATCTAAGAGGTTGTTAGGACTTTCTCAATCTACGTACATAGATAAAGTTTTGAAAAGATTCAAAATGGAAGATTCCAAAAGAGGTAATTTACCTATTTGTCATGGAATCAAATTATCTAAGAAGCAATGTCCATATACTCTTTCAGACAGAGAGCGTATGAGTTGGATCCCTTATGCTTCAGCAATAGGATCGATCATGTACGCCATGTTATGTACAAGACCTGATGTCTCTTATGCTCTTAGCATAATGAGAAGGTGTCAGGAAAATCCTGGTGAGCAACACTGGGCAGCTGTCAAAACAATCCTCAAGTATCTGAGAAGAACTAAGGATGTGTTTTTGACATACAGAGATTGTTCTGATATGAAAGTCATTGGTTACTGTGATGTGAGCTTTCAAACTGACATGGATGACAGCAGATTGCAAACAGGATATCTGTTTACTTTGAATGGTGGTGCTGTCAGTTGGAAAAGCTCAAAATAGTCAACAACATCGGACTCCACCACTGAAGCCGAGTATATTGCAGCATCTGAGGCAGCTAAAGAAGCAGTCTGGATAAAGAAGTTCATCACGGAACTGGAAGTGCTTCCTGTGATAAAGAATGGCATCACGATGTACTGTGACAACACGGGTGCCATTGCTCAATCAAAGAAACCAAGGTCCCACCAGAAATCCAAGCATGTACTCAGGAGATTTCATCTCATCAGGGAGATTGTTGAGAGAAAAGAAGTTATTATAGAGAAAATACACACAGAAGATAATCTTGCAGATTCTCTGACTAAAGGGCTGACTCAATAAAAGCATGATAGGTACACCCGAGAGTACGATGTCCAGATTCATACTAGTTGGCTATAGTGCAAGTGGGAGATTGTTAGGGATATGCCCTATACCCAACTTGTGGATGGGCTATATGTACATGTATTTGTAATATTTTCATTAATTAATAAAATGGAAATCTTTATTATACGTGTCTTACATAACTTATATGAATCATCAACACTGTAATAAAGCCCTTGGAGTAATAAGACGATGGCTTACACGCCTTATTAGAATCATTACTCTTAAAAATGCCTAGTCATAGTTTTGTGAATAATCTGGGCGTTCACAAAGCGGAGAGACTAGCATGATGATATGATCCGCCCTTAAGTGGGGGTAGCCGATCTCATAGGCTACTAGCGAAGATCCGTCCGCTTGGTGTATCACATGGATGCATTAGTTGCTCGTGTCCATCGAACTGACCGCCGAAAGTTTTCATATGGAGTGTTTATCCCATATGTCTGTGAGAAATTTCATGTATCGATTATATGACTAGTCCTTAGACTTGAGGTCTTTACAATCTTATGTGTGGATCAAATAACTTTGACATTCTCCTTTCCCGGTTCAAAAGATCCGGTCATAAGGGTATGATTGGGTCATTTGTTGAAACACATGAAGTTTGTAAAGATACAACAGAGAATCGCCACTCTCTCGGATAATATTTTCTTATAAGAGTAGTATTCCAGTTCGCAGGTTGATATGTGTGATCAGTGCTTGAGACTGTGGCCACAGCGGAAGAATCATGTGAGATTCTTGGGTTAGCACGATTCATGACACTATCAACAACATACCTTTGACCATATGGGTAGACATTTTCCGTACCCTAGGTCAATAGGTGGAGATACAGTGAGGCGAGAGACCATATCATATGTAAATCGCATACATAATGGGTATATATATCTTTCATTCTCATTTGGGGGCCTTGGCATATTGCTATATGTCAACCTTGGTCATTGAAATCGAACGACCATCTGATCGGAGGATAATTTATGTTCGATTAAATTATCACAATTCATTTCATATCCAACTTGAGGGGAACCCAAAAGGTCACACACAATAAAGTCGAAATAAATGGTTAACAGTGCACAGTACATATTTAATAGCATATATGATTGCTGTAGGAATTGTTCATAAATGGTTCAATATGTTTAATTATTAAAAAAAATCATTTATGAGGTTCCATAGTGGCTTAGGGATTGGTGAATGACGATAGGGGTACTTTGGGAATTGGAATAAATAGAAAAAAAAATTAAAATAAACTTACTATTCACATGAATAGTAAAAAAAAATTTGTTATTTGTTTTGAATTCCAATTCGGCCCAAACTCTTATTAGGGTTTTATAATCTCATTAAACCATTAAATTAAGATCCAACAGCTAATATTAAATTGACTTTTATCCCACATCAGATTCTTAATTATTTTTGTTGTCTTTAGAGCACTATATAAACCCAAAGAATTCTTCACAAATTTTTGCACCAAACCTTTCATATATTGGGTTTATATAAGTGAGCAATTCTAAAGTTTAAGAGTAAACCACTGATTTTGAGGATCCTTAAGTCTAATTGACTAGAGGAACCTCGAGTTAAAAGTTTTGAGGTATTTGCCTAGGCTAGCACCAAGGGCAAAATACCCGTGCACTCATGGCCTAGTCTTGCCGTTGAGTTTTGGCTTTGGTGTGTGCATCTTTGGAGGACACACACTTGGGTGACTCTTTGGAACGTGAAAGAGCTTGCTGAGTTCGAGAAAAGCTTGTAGATTGGAGGGAGGACTGGAGGAGTCTTCGGTTCAAGTAAGTCTTTTTCTTTCTTTATTTTAATTAGAGTTCTTATGATAGTTAGCATGTTTAGGTTTATGTTCTTTGCATGTTTTATGAGTTTTATGCTTAGAATATTTAGTAACATGTATAGGCTTGTAGAATAATCAAAACAAATGGGTCTTGGGCAAAGGGAAAACGACATAATAATTTTGATTTTCCGCTGCGCACTCGCGGTCGCTTCCCAACACTGCTCTCACATGATTTCTTTTAGCTCCCATGTGGATTCTTGTCCCTTTTGATGCTGCCAAATCACCTTAACCGAGGGAATCCACCTAGATCGTAGCATCCTCGTGTCACTGTCCACTATAGCTATGGGTTGTTCCAAATAAGATAAATCTTGACGGACATCGACTGTCTGGGGTTCTAACACATGAGATTCATCACACATGTATTTTCATAGCATTGACACGTGGAAAACTAGGTGTATCCTTTCCATAGTGGGTGGAAGCGCTAACTTGTAAGCTCCCCCTCCAACCATCCAGAGTATCTTAAACGGTCCGATGTATCTAGGGCTGAGCTTACACTTTTTACCGAATCTCATAACTCCCTTAAAATGGGATACTTTTAGGAATACAAAATCTCCCACATGAAATTCCAAATCATTTCTTCGATGATCCGCATAAATTTTCTGGTGACTCTGAGCCGTAATCATCATTTCTTTAATTAGCTTCACTTCCTCCACCGTATCTTGTACCAAATCGGGCCCCATCAATTTTCACTCCCCGGCTTCAAACCATCCAACTAGGGATCTGCATTTCTTACCATAAAAGCCTCAAATTGTTCCATTTGAATACTTGTCTGATAACTATTGTTATAGGTAAATTCTATGAGTGGCAAATGCTGGTCCCAACCACCCCCGAAATTAATAACACAGGCTCGAAGCATATCTTCTAAAGTCTGTATAGTTCATTCTGTCTGGCCATCTTGTAGACAACAGAAAGCGGCGACGATGTCCCGGGCTCACGGCCCGGTCGGGAGTATGGAGTAGCCCGCGGGGTCTAAACCGGAGAATAAAGGAGTCGCCACCCAGCGTGAACTGGGAAATGATTTAAGTCTGCACTCACCCTTGGCAAGGGAAGACCTCAAACTACTGGATTCAGAATGGTCCCTTACTTATGTCAATTATAATGAACGGATTTATGCAATAATATAACCAAGTCTTACGCAACATACACATGCAAGATTAACCAATATCTAAATTTGCACACATAGGAGTAAACGAAATAAAAGCGAGCACGCAATCTCATGAACATATCAAATAGATAAATGCGAAAACATAAATAAATAATAACTGTAAATATTGAAGAGAGATAATTAAGTTCCTGACGTGAAAGAAATAACTAAAGAGGCAATCATGCATGGAAATAAATGTGAAGTGATGCGACACAGAAAAGAGATGAATAACAAGATTAGATAAAAAGAAATATGTGTCGTGTCTCAAGCAGTACGTGGAGTTATATCCCAAGTACAAACCGCACTACCGTCCATTCGGATTCGGCTACGGAATTTATGTCTGGCTTTCCATCCGATACACCGCGAGAGATAGCACAAAATCATTCATCCGATAACAGTAACATACATTAACCAACAAGATGCATGCGAAGAAATAATAATAAATAACCGAAAAAGATGAACGAAAGTAAGCAAAGGGTTCCCTCAGCTCTTACCTTTTAAGTCGTTTCTTGGAAGTGCGTTACGTCGTTGTCGGAAGGGTTAATGCTCCACAACTTTTCCGGTTCGCTTGTTCAATATTTTCCTTCATTATTTCGCTATTTTGGGCTGATGTTTTCTCTATTTTACTGCTGTTTTTGGTCACTATTTTTGCTTACTATTTTCGGTGATTTAGAGACTGTTTTAGGGTACAGTTTTCGGTGATTAAGGGGGCTGTTTTTGGTTGAGTTTCACGGCTATTTGGCTTGGTGAATTTGGTTTGGTGGGCTGTTTAATTGTTATAGTCAGAGTATGTGTCGGTCAGGGGCTAGTTCATTTGTTGAAGGGTTCATTGATTTGTTTGTCACGGTTTGATGGGCTGTGAGGGCTGCATGGCTGAAGGTCTTCACGTGTTTATTGTTCTTTTTGGCTTTTGTTGACTTGTCCTAGTGTGGTTCACGTGGGACGTGTGGAGAGAGGCTGCTGTGTGTTGAGTGCGTTGGGACGTTAGTGGGCTACTAGGGTTTACCGAGAGTTGAAGGTTTATGGATTGAGTGTGTTGGAGGGGGCTGCTCCTGGCTTAGGGTTTATCGTTGCTGTGCGTTTGTTTTGTGAGAGTGGGATGTGAAGCTGTGTGTCTTTATAGGTGCGTGAGTGGGCAGTGCCTGGCTTATGTGAGGGTTGCGTGAGTGGTTATTAGTTTAGGGTTTTATTGTTTTGGCGTTGTGTCTTAGCAAGGGAGAAAGTCGTGAGGAGTCAAGGGAGAGGAGAGAAGTCTAATGGTTTTTGTGTGAGGAGCGTCCAAGAGAGAGGGGAAAGAGGTGCGTGAGTGGGCAGTGCCTGGCTTATGTGAGGGCTGCGTGAGTGGTTATTAGTTTAGGGTTTTGTTGTTTTGGCGTTGTGTCTTAGCAAGGGAGAGAGCCGTGAGGAGTCAATGGAGAGGAGAGAAGGCTTATGGTTTTTATGTGAGGAGCGTCCAAGAGAGAGGGGAAAGAGCCGTGAGGAGTGAGGGTGTTTTTTTTGTTATTGTCGTGAATGAGCTAGGGTGGAAGGGTTTGGTTTATGTTCCTTTTTATAAGAGTGGGCTAGGGTTTTCCTTGCATGGGAGGGAAACAAAGATTATGCAATAATGGGGGATATATTTAATTAGTTTGTTATAAGGAAAGGATATTTTGTAATTGGTGGGGAATATGTTTAATTTGGAAGGTGATTTATTTAGTTTAGGAGAGTGATTTATTTAATTTAGGAAGGAGATTTGATTTGATTTATTGGATTTGATTTAATTTGATTTGATTTGATTTAATTTGTGACATGTTTTTTAAATGTTTTAATTATTTGGATTGGGCTTTGGTGGGCTTTGTATGATGTGGGCGTGTGGCTTGGATGAATGGGCTTTGGATGGGTGCAGGGGTTTTGGGCCGAGCCTAATAGTTAAGACATAGATTAATCGAGCGAACCCGAGGCTAAACAATTGAATTAATTTTGACAAAGTATTTAATTTTGAATTTTCCCTTCTGACGTCCGTTTCCCGCGACTTCCGTAACTTATCAGGTAGTGCCTCCATACGAGGCTCATCATCGGGCCTCATGCAAAAATACAGTGTCTACACATCTGTCTAAGGGTGGAAAGCTGTACTAAAGCGTAGTTGGGAACCCAAAACTTCCTGAAATGATTGCCAAAACTTGGATGTAAACTGAGAACCTCGATCATAGATTATTGAGATAGGTACTATGTGCAACAATACTATCTCCTTCAAATATAGTTTGGCATATTGAGCTACTGTGTATCTGGTTCTTACTGGAAGAAAATGTGCAGATTTAGTCAATCTATCTAGAATCACCCATAAAGAATCGTACCCCTTTGAAGTGTGAGGAAGCCCAACTATAAAATCCATAGTAATCTTTTCCCATTTCCACTCCGGAACATCTAAACTTTGAAATTTCCCCGCTGGTCTTTGATGTTCTGTTTTAACCTGCTCGCAAGTGAGGCACCTTGCAACAAATCCTGCTATATCATTTTTCATACCGTTCCACCAATAAAGATAATTGAGATCATGATACATCTTAGTGATCCCAGGATGCATAATATAGGACGAAGTGTGGGCCTTTCTAACAATGAATGTTTCAACTCCTGAAGTTGGGGAACAATAATTTTGTTATGTTTCCTGATGAGATTTTCACTGTCTACATGATACTTATCTTTTGTGCCTTGCCCAACCTGTTCCTAACCTGTTGCGTTTCAGGATCTGCTTCCTGCGCAACTCTGATTTCATCTATGAGGGTGGATTGAACTTGTTTCCACGCTAATAACGCTCCATGAGCTGTCTCCTGAAAACTCACTCCATCCAGTATACATCTTTGCATCTGCTTGGATGGATGCCATTTCTTAATCGGTCGATGAGCTAAACTCCCCATAGATTTCCTGCTTAAGGCATAAGCTACAACATTAGTTTTACCCGGATGATACTGAATGGAACAATTATAATCTTTCAGTAACTCTATTCACCGTCTCTGTCTTAAATTAAGGTCCTTTTGGCTTTGGATATATTTTAGGCTTTTGTGATCAGTGAAGATTTCAAACTTTTCACCATACAAATAATGTCGCCATATCTTCGGAGCAAAAATTATTGCAACCATATCCAGATCATGAGTGGGATAATTCTGCTCATAGGGCTTTAGTTGTCTGGAAGCATAAACAATAACTCTTCCCCTCTGCATCAGCACACATCCCAATCCACTCTAGAAGCATCACAATATACTGTAAATCCTCCTGATCCCACTGGAAGTCCAAGAACATGAGGAGTAGTTAATCGTTGTTTGAGTTCCTAAAAACTCTTTTCACAAGCATCCGACCACTTAAACTTCATATTCTTCTGAGTTAGTTGAGTTAACGAGGCAACTTTTCTGGAGAAATTCTCTACGAATCTCCTATAATATCCTGCTAATCCCAAGAAGCTACGAATCTCCGTCACACTTTTAGGTCGGTGTCAGTTCTGAATAGCCTCGATCTTTTGAGAATCTACTCCAATCCCTTCCTTTGATACCATGTGCCCTAAAATACCACACTAGTTAAACAAAAATCACACTTCGAGAACTTGGCATACAACTTATGTTCTCTCAGTGTTTGTAACACCCGGTGCAAATTCTCTATAGCTCCTGCTCATTACATGAGTACACCACGATGTCATCAATGAAAACTATCACAAACTGATCTAGAAATGGTCTAAACACCATATTCATCAAATCCATAAAAGCCACATGGGCATTCGTTAAACCAAATGACATTACCAAAAACTAGTAATGCCCATATCTAGTCCGGAAGGCTGTCTTCGAGATGTCACTCTTCCTAATCTTCAACTAGTGATAACCTGATCGTAGATCGATTTTTGAAAAGCACTGTGCCCCATGTAACTGATCAAACAGGTCATTAATCCTTGGTAGTGGATATTTATTCTTGATTGTCACCTTATTCAGGTGCCGGTAATCTATACACAACTGTAGTGTCATATCATTCTTCCTCACAAATAACACTGTAGCACCATACGGGGACAAGCTGGGGTGAATAAAGCCCTTATCCAACAAGTCTTGCAACTGCGTCTTCAACTCCTTGAGTTCTGAAGTGGCCATCCTATACGGGCGAATCGATATAGGTTGGGTGTCTGGTACTACATCTATACGGAATTCAATCTCCATGTCCTACGATAACCCTGGCAACTCATCTGGGAAAACATCAGAATACTCTCTCTCCACCAGAATCTGCTAAAGGCCTATATTTTCCACTATACTATCTGTCACATAAGCCAAATAACCCATGTTTCTCTTTTGAAGTAACTTAAATGCTTGCATTGCTGAAATTAAATTATGAGGTGCTACACTCCTATCCCCCTGATAAACTCTAACTGATCGATCAGGAATATGTAACGTAATAATCTTCTCCCGATAATCTAATACTACATGGTGCATAGCTAACCAATCTATTCCCAAGATGACGTCGAAGCCCAATATGCTCAATACTAATAGATTGGCATAACAAGTATATCCATCAATATCCACATGACAATTTTTCACACTCTGCGTAGCTTCTATGAGACCTTCTACTGGTGTATCTATGATGATAGGTGAATCTAGAGGCTCGATATCTCTACCCAACTGAGTTACAAAATACTGTGCCACAAAAGAGTGCGTAGCTCCCGAATCAAATAACACCATCGCTTGCATAGAACCAATCCATAATTTACATGTGATGACTGTATTAGATGCCTGCGTCTCCTGGGGTGTGAGGGTATACACCCTACCTGAGCTCTATTGGAGGAAGGCTGTCCTCGATCACCCATTGGCTCCCCTCTCCCTCCTACTGTCTGTCCTCTACTCATATGTATTTGTTCTCCTCCTCATACACTCATGTTAGGCTGTGGCTGGGTTGTAGATGGATCGGTACTGAAAGATGGTAACTGATCTGCTGTTACCGGACAGTCTCTCTTCAGATGACCCATTTGTCCACACCCATAAAAACCCCTACTCCCATATCGACAGGCCCCTAAATAAGTCCGCCCGCATATCAAACATAACGGAAAACCTCACCCTGGCTGGGCCACTGAGGGAAAAAAAACTGCGCGAGAGGTGGCAGTCTGAGTCAGTCTACGATCCTGACCTCCCTGAACTGAGCTCATATCTCTACGAGTAGTAGGCGGAGCCGACATCTGCTGCTGTCTACTTGGGCCACTCTGCTGCAGCCTAACCATTTCCTCTAATCTTGGTCTCTTTCATGATTCTATTTATGCTTGTCTCTCTTTAACTCGCGCCTCAAACCGTAGGGAAGAATCTAAAACATGAGTATAGGTAGTAGTTTTTGTGAAGTGAATAGAGCGAAATAAGTAATCCCAAAGCCTATTCACAAACCTTTTCACATTTATCTCCTTTGTGCCGACTAAATATGGGGCATATCGAGACAATCAAGTAAACCGTATATCATACTCAGAAACTGTCATATTCTCTCCATGAATCAATTGATAAAACTCCTTAGCTCTAGCATCTCTAATACTTTTCGGTAAAAATCTGGACAAGAAAGTTGTACTAAACTCAACCCATGTCAATGGAGGGGCATCTCGTCACCAACCATCTCGAAAGGACAAAAACCAACTGTTGGCGACATCCTTCAATTGAAAACTAACTAACTCAACCGCCCTCTCCGGTGAACACCCCAAAGCTATACATATGTGATCCGATTTCTCAATGAAGCCGCATGGGTCAGGGGATTACTCTCCTCTCGAGAATATAGGAGGATGAAGCTTTCGGAAGTCATGTAAGGACACCAACAGCTCTTATCGCTGCATAACCTGAACTATCACTGGAGCTGGCTCAAGAGGTACAATGGAAGGTCTTGCTCGAAAAGTGGTAGGATCTGGTCTGTTTGGAGGAACTACTATTTGGTAAGCCATTGAAAGTCCTATAGGTGGAGGTGGAACATGAACTGTGGGTTCTGCAACTCTCGACTCTGGGCCTAGTGGCTGCTGTTGACGGGTAATCAACTAGTAAAAAGATGCTACTGATTGCGGAATCTACTACAAACCTACAGCTACTGGATCATTAGGTTGATCCACTGGTGCTGCCCTATCTTCTCCTACACCACCTTCATGTACATACTCTACTCTATGCCCCCTATCTGGCTCAGGGGGAGGTGCTACTGATCTTTGATTTGGATCTACACCTTGGGGCACCCTACCACGCTTGGGTCTACCTCTGACTCCGGTTCTACCCTTGGGTGGCATGATATCTAAGAAGTTGAGAAAGAAAAATAGTCATTGCATATAAAGAAATTATAATAAATCAGAATGAGACATACCTCGGGACAAAGTTACTAGAGAAACAACCTCTTAAATATGGTAGTACCTCGGATATACTACTACATATAAGACACTACTACTCTTTTACTGCAGTCACTGACTCCCTAGACCATGCTCTGTTACCAACTTTGTAATATCCCTAATCCGAGAATGGTATTGGCAAACAACAGATCCCACTGACGTATGCAAAGAAAATTCACTTATATCATGATATTATGCAATCGCATGAATAATCACACACACACAATCTTAGAACTACCTCAAATGAATAATCATAAAAATATGTACATAAATAGAAAATACTCGTCATGTACACATCATCATCATATATCTGTCATACAACAAAATGAAATCACAGAAAACTGCATTCTATGTGAATGTAGATATGATATGATGGACCACATACTAGTGACTGCAACATACTTCTTGTTCCCAGATTATGTCTCTAAAAATTGCGCGTGGCTCACAAAAAGATGGATCCTACAAAAGAACTGAAGAGTCGGGGGATGAGTCCTATGGAACTCAGTGAGTGGAACTAAAAAATCAGAGAAAACTGTATCAGTATGGTTGAGCAAAATCATCTTAAATTTAAATACCTTATGAAATCTTATGCTTGAAAACTGATTCTTTTTCCTTTCAAAATTTGAGAAATCCATTTCTGAAACATCTTCTGTTTAGAATTTCTGAAAACTGTAGAAAAACCTGACGCATGGAGGCGTTAAGTATCGCCGTCCCCCCATACACCTAACTAATGGTCTTGGGATGTTACATATCATTGTCCCCCAAGCCACTGAATTATAGCAAGGAGTGCTGATCCATGCTATTACTTGACCCTAAAATTAGGGTCTAGGGGCGTTACGTATCGCCGTCCCCCTAGCCCTGAATTAGGATCTGGAGGCATCAATCATCCCTAGTCCTAAACTACGTGTGTGCACATGTTCTCTGTCCGTCAATTCCATAAGTTACATACTGATGTGGGTTTTTCCACAATGCCTCTAAAAATCATCAAAACACATGCGTTTAAATCTCAAAATTTCTCAAAACTTTCTTATGTATGAAATAGCTAAATTTAATTTGGCTAATGCCCTTAAGCATTTAAAATAAGTCTCGAGTCAAAAATAATAAGTAAATCTCAACTTGGAAAGAAAGGTCCACTCACAGGTTTGAAGTTTGAATAACTCCACTTTACGTTGCTGAGGGAGATAGTGGTTCCTATCAAGTATCCATATTTGATAAACCTAATTAGAATATGAGTTATAAAATATGAATCAAAATTAAACTAGTTCGGTTAAACTATCATCTCTATATGCCATGCACGTGTATCTCTACATTGATATGAGTAACCTTCTTGAATAAAATGGAAATGACTAACTAAATTTGATCAAAATGGACACGCAACGCCCACCTGGGCTGGGTCAAGGCATAGAGCAATTTTTGTTGAGCGTCGCGAAGCTGAGTGCCAAGCGACTTGACTTCCATCCGCGTCGTGACTCCTATAAAGCAGAACCAAAACAAAGGCTCTGGTTTGATTCGTGTCGTGACACTGGCCCATTAGCGTCGCGACGCTCCAAATCAGAACTGGATCAAAGGCTCTCCCTCGTCACGCGTCGCGAAGCTAACCCAATGGCGTCGCGACACTCGGCTATTCCCAAGGCCAAATTTCACCTCTTCAATGATTAAGCTCACAATTTCAATAATCCTTACACAACTAAAAGTAATTTTAAACACTAAATTTACTATCATGTTTAGTTCCTAACATCCCAACATCACCAAATCGTATTATCCTTACTTAGTATTTCAACTAGGGTGACATACCTACAATTGCCCAAATATGAACTTCTCAACACAACAATCATCAATAATCACACTATTTTCAATTAACAACACACTACAAACATTAATTTCTCAATACTCCAAGATTTCAAGATTTGGGTCAAGTATTCCTCACCTTATTTCAAATGCTTATTTTCAATCAACAACACACTACAAACATTAATTTCTCAATACTCCAAGATTTCAAGATTTGGGTCAAGTATTCCTCACCTTATTTCAAATGCTTTCCTCACTAATAAAGTCTCCAAGCTTCATTTTTCTCCTTCTTAGGCTTAGATTGGGGTAAATTGATCTAGATTATCTTGGAAATTTTGAAGATAAAGAAATGAAGATTCTTCTCCTTTGCTGTTTCTGAAATTCGGCCAAGGGGGAAAAGTGATATAGTTCCCAAATTTTTTATTTTTGTTTCTTTTAAGTGATAACTAAATCTTGAAAGTTTTAGTATTTTCTAGAAAAAATAAGGACTTGGGCCGACATTTCTACTTCTCATTGGGCCTAGACTTGGGCTAATCCACTCTTGGTTTTTGATTATAGCCCATAAATTATCTTAAGGCTAATTGGGCTAGGCTTATGGTTGGCCCTTTAAATCGTTCCTAGAATTTCCGCTAACATCTGAAGAAAAAAATTCTATCTAAGTTGCCAAGTTACTACATTTAATTGAATTATGAAGTTTCACCAGTTGGCCTATTATTGGAGCTGATAGGCCAATTGGGTTTCAGAAGAATGGTGCCTCTTATCATAAGATTTAAGAAGTTCTGAATTTTCAATTTACAACTACAAAGAGACACAATAAAGGCCAAGGACAGTTTTCTTCATTGTATATGACATGCACTGACATGTCCTTGGCGTATGTCTAGTAATTGAAAATATTCATATTAAAGTTGGAAATTAAACTAAATCTCAGGAAAGAGCTGTAGTACTCTTAATTACTCTTAAGAGTATTTTCTGCATACCTCCCTTAAAGTTTGAGAAACTCAAACTTATATGAGTTACATGGCTTATTCACACAAACCTCCCCTTACTCAGCTTCTAAGTTAGATCATTCGTTAGTTTGGATAGAAAAAGTGATAAAAATATAAAAATACCTTAAAGGTAGTTGACCAACCCGACCTCACTGTACACTGTGTGTTGAAGTCTATGCAGTTTAAATACCGATTAATTGATGTTTAATTATAGATTAATCGGTGCTTAATTGCATATTGTTATATGAACTATTCAATATGATCGATTTTGACATTGAATTTTGGGCGAATTTGACTGATAATTAGCCGATTTGCGAATGTCAAAAAATCATCTGGTTTCAATTTTCAGTCTATTTTTAATTTTTCATTTTTTGATGGGGTTTTGATTAATGATTTCTTGTGGGAAAAAAAAAAAAGAATTCCATTAGAAATAATGAAAAAGAGTGAGATTATGCTTCGATTTAAATGAATTATTAATGGAGTAATAACATCAATATCCTTAATTTAATACATTTTCTTAAATAAAGATAATTTTTTCTATTTATATCAAAATGGTCCGTATTCATATTGACTTGACTAAAGAATCTTAAATTGTTTAATTTTTGTAATAATAAATTAACCATTTTTAGTAGTTTTTGGATGATATTAAGATTTCATGTAATTTGAAACTTTTTTTTTCTTAGTACAGGAAAACCCTCCCACCATGTATTGTTGGTCATTCTTAGACATGTGCATGAACTCTAAAACACACACCAAGTAAATCAAGACTTGCACTTTAACGAAGAATTGAATCAGTGCCATTCAGCTGTTAAATCTGCTGAGATCCCTTTAACTAGCCACGTTATTGCCCGCAAAGAACCTTCATTCATCACTGTTAAAACTTTAATTTACTTTTTTACCGTAGGATATTTTCTATTATCACGCATAAAATGTATTATTGTCTGTGTTAAGAAACATGCGTGTCATTTGTTGCTATTCTGGAGAAAAAACCTTCGCAACTTTTGTAAAGGAGGGTTAAATCTGTCAGAGAAACATCCACTTTGAAGGTGCAGTGTGCTCATAACGAAAGGCCTTTTTCTTTAATGCAAGTAAGAACAAGTGCTACTTTTCTTTTTTACTCGAAAGAAGAGAATTGTTGTTGGCTTTAAGCCTATGACACGTCCCTCGCCATAGCTAGCTAGTTATTGCTGACATTCATCAATAATTGCTGTATTGACCCCCGCGGGCTGTGCCCCTGATCAGTAGATTGCCCATTTTCTATCTCCCTCCCTCTTTATTTCAATTCTTGTCTAAATTATGGGACTTGGATTGGACGGTTGTAAATATCTCTATCGGATATTTATTATTTGTATGAAATTTAAATATTAGATTATATAATTTATTTATGTTGAAATTGATCTTACAAATTATATTAGATTATTGATCTTCTTCTTCTTTTTTTGGTTAATTTTTATCTATATATTATCATAATTATATTGAAATTGATCTTCAAAATTTTGTTGAACAAAATTATTTTGAATTGTTTTATTTATATTAAATGAATTATAGATGTATTGGATATCGTATATTCGTTAGTAAATTTCTAATTTTTATCATTTTGCCGATATTTCAGATAGATATTGATATCTATATTGATGGACGTATGAGGATGCAAATACCTACCCAAAAATTTCAACGTGTATGGATAAGTTGAGGATATAAGTTTTTAATGTAAATGCCGGTATAGATATCCCAAAAATTGAGGATATTCTATCAGTTACTATCCCTACTAATGCCTTTAAGACTCCAATTTAGAATGAAATAAATATATATATATATATATATATATATATTCAGTGTTTCAGTAAATTTCAGTTCTATATCTATAAATTTATAATGTATTAAAAAAAATCTTATCCATTCTGTCATTTCACCAAATTTGCATTTGAGATTTTCTGGTCTTTTGGGATCAGTGGAGCCCCTCCGCCACTTTCACCCAGTTCAGAGAATATTGCAATATAACTTTCATGATGAGACTAGTTAGCTATATATATCAACCTTAATTCCATCTTAAAGATGCACCCTAATCTACTTTTAAGTTTTTGATTAATTTGCTAATTAATAACACATGTGTTAAGTAAGAATCTTAAGAAAACACAGTGTTTTAAAAATCGGTCTGGTGATTGAATTAGTGATTTAAAAGATTAATGAGTCACTGATTCAATCGGTTGAATAATTCTAGTTGAATAGATAGTACCGTCCGACGTTATAAATAATTTTAATTAATTAAAAATTATACTATATATATATATATTGATTTAAAAAAAATTATGAACCGACGGGACCGATTCACCGATTTTATCGATTTTTATTAATTTTGGTCGATTTTTTAATCCCCTTATTTTTTAAGATTCAATCAGATTAGACTCATAGCTAGTTCAACCGATTAGTCTGGTCCGGTTTACAAATGAATGAAAAAACATCAAGCAAGCATATAAGGGAGGTTAAAAACAGAAGCTACAAGACAATTGATTGAATGATCACGACACACAAGCATTGGTCTGAAGAAAATATCGACATGAGTTTTGGAATCTTAGTACAGTCCCACTCACAAAGCTAGGCATAAGAGACAAATTACAGAACCATAAGAGCACAAATGAGAAATTGCAGAGCCATCGCTTCTTACTCGGCTTTATCTTCTAAAGGGGGTTCAGGAAATTGTACCCGAGTTTTCTAACAGGCATTCGAAACGTAAGCTTCTCTTGCCACACGAGAAATTCTTTAGTATCATTGTTCTATGAGGGACAATATCTCTAACAATATGCAGGAATTATATTAAATAAAATTATTATTCATCAATTATTTTTTATTAATTTAACATTTGTGATAAGATATTAATAAATGGTTGGTTGCGTGAGTGATGTAGTATACTATCAGTATTGCCGAGTAGAATCTCTACTTCTCCCACATATGACATGGAAGTTACTTTCCCGTCATAGACTCCACAAAATCCGCTGCTCTGAATGAATAAATAATTCTAGCTTCTTAACGTTAAGAGATTCACTTCGAAACATATGTGAGACGTTTTTTCTGTACTTCTTTGTAATTTTTGTGATTAGCAAATTATCCATTCAGATATGAGTTGATGGTGTTATAAGTGTTAGAATAGTGGGTATATGATTAATAGGCTGTTTGAGAATTTATATATATATATAGGAAGATACACAATAAGTTCAATTCTCTTGTGTATCCTTGCACCAATGATCCCCATAACAAATTCACTTTACTTTATGAATGCGAGACTAGTCTAAAAATCATTATTGGCACATGATTAATTCATCATTCGCTTAATAAATTCACTTATACTATATATGAATATTGTAGTGAACTGCACTGACAGTCAAATATTATCCGCTTAATTTAGACCACATCTATCCTCACAATTTTATTCTTGACGCGGATTACAAGCTCACCCAAAATGTGTCGTACTAATAAGGGAGTTCTTTTTGAAAGTTCGTATTTATCTTAGGTTCTGAACCTATGCGGAATTAATTACAATTAATCAAGACAAGTCTTAATTAATGTGTCTATGGATTCTTAAGAAGCAACCATAATTTTAAGAAAATATAATATAATGCAAAAATAACAATCTAGAAAATAATTCAATCACACAAAATCAACACAATAATTTTAGTGATGAAGTGGAAAACTCGTGCGAGTAAAAAATCACTCCGGGTATCTCAGCTACCAGCCCAAAATCCACTATAACAGAAAAATACTTACAGCGATAATAAAAGACCTACGGTGGAAACTCCACCGACTCTAGTACCTCTAGACTGCAAGAACTCGAAGAACTCCTGGAGCCCATACCTCACAATTTCTTTAAAACCTCTGAAGTCTCAGAGCGGATCTACTCTGCAAACTCTGAACTTCGGAACTCTGACTGCCAATCTTCCTCCTTGAGAACTCTAAAGGCTTAGGAAGTTCAGTTTAGTTGTGTTGAAGGTTTAACAAAGAACGATTTCACCAAACACAAAGAAGACAGGAGAAACAAGAAGTCTTCAAGGTGAAATCAAGAATGTGAAAAGCTATTAATGTTTTTGGCTCAAGATAATGTGTTTTCAACCCTTGGGGAAGGTGGCTATATGTTTCTTTATATAGGTAGGGCAATAGTTAGGGTTTCCTAGTGCTAAATTAGCTTGAAAACGTGTCCAAAATAATTCACTTACGCACGAGCGCTCGAACGCCACTTGAACGCATTCGAACGCGTGCTCTCTGGAAGGTTTCATTCGAACGCATACTCGAACGCACCTCGAACATTTGCTCTCTCGAAGGTTTCATTCGAACTTACTGATGAATGCACTACGCACGGGAATCTTATGCCAAGTTTCGTTCGAACCCAAACACGAATGTGACACTAACGCCACTCATTCGAATGCTTCGATGAATGCAGCACAAACTCATTTCTGATCTTCATGCACAACTTTACCAAATACTAGTCCAGTTACACCAAGTTCTTCAAAACTTATTTCAACTCAATTGAACTTGTTTTGTTACGTACATTGCCAATAAAAATGGAACTAACCATCTACCTCTTTGTCATTTCAGGACAAAACACTACCTAATAAAAAGACTACAGTAAAAACCCCAAAAAGAAAATAGCCAACTGTCAACCATCAAGACAATGACTTATTACAATATGACTCGATCTAATACCTAACCAAGTAGTCTTGAAATCGATGCCACCTCAGCCAACAATCTGCTAATCTGAAACATCCACAAAAAACAATATATCGTGAAAAGCACAAGGATTATAAAGAACAGATAAAGCAACAATAAATCTCATGCATGTACAAATAGATAAGTAGATATCCTACTCCCCTTAAAACAGAGATATAAAAAATGGATATACTACTCCCAAACTCTACTCCCCAAACTACTAAAATACTCCATCTTTTTGTCACGAAATGACAACGAGAAAACTACCAGGGAAAACAACAAATGCAAGAGAATATTCAAACAAAAAAATAGTTCCCCTCACTAACAGCCTTACTTAGTTAGCAAAGATAACATATAGGAAGTAAACACTCATAAATATGCACAAAAAATAAAGATATGCAATGACATGAACCACACACAAACACACTATGAGTTAACAAAATTCAATAAAAATTGATCGAAACAACACTTGAAGTAAGTGCAATGATACCAAATCAGTATTCAGCGGTTTATGACATGAAATAATATG
>SKCR01021054.1:0-72264 GCA_019454045.1 Zanthoxylum bungeanum | reverse complement strand
ATGTTTATTTCTATAACAAACATACATGAAGTCGGTGCCTTGCCCGCTTTGATTTCCTTCATGTGTGCCTTGTACTCGCGGGTAGTCATGCTTCCATTGACCCCGCTTCCCGCACTGGAGACAAATATTTTGGGATTTGTCCTTAGGTTTCCCAGAACCCTTTGACGATTTGGCCTTGCCTTTCTTCTTATGCTTATTCTTCTTAACACCTCCAGTCGCCTTGGGCCAAGCCCTCAGAGTTTGAGATGTTGAAGCATAGTGCACCTCGCGCTTTTTGCTCTTTTGAAGCTCTTTCTCTGCTTCACGCAGAGTGGACATCAACTCTCCAAGAGTTTGGTCTTGGTTCAACATATTGTAGTTCATGATGAACCCACTCCAAGTGTCGGGGAGAGATTGTAGGATCAAATCTATTGAAGTCTCAGCCTCGAAGACGATGTCCATTTGTCCGAGCTACTCAATGTCAGCAATCATCTGTGACACATGGTGCTCAACAGGCGTACCCTCTGACATGCGAGCTCGAAAGAGCTTCTTCCGCAACTCATATCTTTGCGATCTAAGGTTAGATCGGTGAAGATCATGCAACTTCGCCATCATCTCATAGGGATCCAACCCCTTGTTTTGACGACGAAATTGCGGAGTCATAGCAGCAAGCATTACCAATTGATCAGTCGCATTGTCATCGCTATGAGTCTTCCAAAGCTCTAACTCAAGCAACTGATCATGTCGGGGTTTAGGCCCAAGAGGTCGCTCTATAGTGTAGAGTAACTTCTCGGATCCCAGAACAATTCTGAGATTCATATTCCAGTCCTGAAAGTTTGTGCCATTAAAGACGTTGTCGCCAATGACAATATCCCTAATGCTTAACTTTCCTATCATCTTAACCGCGATAGTCCAACTATTCGATTAACGATCTATGGGTACAGTCTAACTGTTACAAGAAAAATAATAATAATATATTAGTCCAACTAATAAAAATAATTGACGAAATAATTTTGAAAGTGCGTAAAGCTAAGTATTTGAACGAAATTGCAAATTCAATACTAGTCTCCCACTATTTTTCGGTGAGCCTCTAACCCTCTGTTGAGTACTCGGGAAACCTAGTTTCCTAGAGGGCTAGGATCCCGTTAAAACACACAACCTTTGACTTTGGCCAACAAGCTGTATGATATTAACTAGGTAGATCTCTAAGATCAATTGGATCTCATCCAATTCCTAGATCTGGTAGGTGGACCTCCAAGTCTGAAACATATATACAATATAGCCAATATATTTTCCTAACCTTTTTCCTCTGAATCAACTAAGCCTTGGCTTTGGCACAACAAGCTTAATGATTCCAGTTAAGCGGGATCCATTGACTTTGGAAAGCTTCGTAATCGATGTCGATGGACAAGAAGTGATCTTGACTTTGGCCAAAAATCACAACTTGGACAAGACATACGATAGGGAACAAAGCCTTCAAAATTCAAACACATCCGTGATGGACAAAGGTCTTGACTTTGGCCAACAAACCAGTGCCAATCTTGGATCTTGAGTAAGAAACACTCAATGGAAGGAAAACGCTTAATATTTATTAAGGGTTTTTCGCGTAAATTGGCAACCAATTTATTATCTTTGTTAGGTCTCATCATACACCCTTAAGCATGTATTCTAAAAGCATAATAAGGCGAGAAAATAAATTAATAATGATATACGGATGGATATCTCACATATTGTTCCTAGAAAAAATCACTCCATTTCCCCTCCCCGGCTAGCACTATTCTTACTTCTACCTTCTACCCATTACATAATACAATTAAAGAAACCTCATTAACATTGAGGGGAATTAGGTGAGAAGAGAATTACAAAGAATCAAGAGAGATAAGGCTGGACACGCAGGTCCAATTTAATAAATTCTAAATTTACAAAAATTTCCAAATTGCCCTTTCCCTTCTAATATCCATCTGATATACATTATTCATTCAACACATCCATGTATTCACACAAAGCATGTTATTCAATCAATCTAATCCAATTAATTAATCTTTGAATAAAGTGATCATCCAATGTTCAAACAACGATTTGATTTGCGCGAGTCCAACTCATTTAAGAATAAGTACTCAAAGTACGAATTCTTGAATTATATCGAACTACAATTAAATCTAATTTAATTCGTATTCAATACTAATTCCATATTAATTCTAAATTAAATAACTACATTTTTAATGTGCATTTACGACTTAGATTCCAAATCTAATGTATTGGGTCTCAAAGCCCAATTAACATCCAATGTAGTTTAATTAAAGTCCAATGGGCTTTCAATTAATTTCTTAAGGCATGGACTTTGGTCAATATGGGTCAACCCAAATACCAAAGCCCGATAAAGGAATCACCCTATTTGCCAAGAAACTAATTTCGGCCCATAAGGCCCATTAAACATAAAAGGTCCATTGTCATATTTGGACTTAATGGAATGATTTAGGCCCAATTTGGATCCAATCCAATTGACCTAAACCAACTTGGCCCAACCAAGCCCATTAGGCCCAAATACAACATTTAAGCCCAAATCTAAATTAAGCCCAACTAATTAAATTTTAAAATTCCAAATTTCATAATTTAATTAATTAAAGTGTATTACATTAATTAATTATCTAAATTAACATTTCCAAAATATCAATTTAATCAATTAATCATGATTGAATTTGTCCAACACATGTCCAACATTATGAAACAAAAAATCATCTCATTTCCATGCTTACTAGGTCACGGCATTTTGAGGGTTTTTATTCAATTCCGATTTCAATCCGATTGAATCTTAAATCAATATATCCATGTCTTTCAACTCATCCAATGATCAAAAAATAAAAAATACCATGACTTTAGGGCTACTATGCATTCGGCCAACATGCAAAAAATTGGGGAAAATTAATCCAATTCAATTTTCTTCAAATTGATCACATATAACTCCAAGTTATCCATATACAAGCATTCTCAAACAAACAATTTGGTTAATCATGCTCAAATCAAATTTACCCAATTTTACCCTAAATTCAATTTTCATGCTTATTCAAGGCTCATGATACCATTGTTAGTCTCTAAGACAATCCAAGATCATAATAAGCAATGAAAAATTGTGAATACAAAAGTAAAGTATGGTGGAATCATACTTACAATGAACGGATTTAGGATGCGTCAAATACAAAAATTTTCTCCTCCAAGTTTTCGGCCAAGCTCCACTTTGGGGATGAAGTCCAAGCTCCAAGCTTTATGCTTTGATTCCAAGCTTTTGGGATGGTTTCCCTATCACCTTGGATGATTCCTTGATGTGCCAGCAACTTAGAAAATTTGCAACAAATTTTCTTAATCTTCCTTGCAATTCTCGGTAATGAGAGGCAAAGAGAGGGAGAGGTTTTTCGGTAATGAAGAGAAGAGAGGGAGATGAAAATAATAACTTGTGTATCTTGTTTTCAAAAAAACAAAATATCATATACCAAATCTCAAAATTTGGTAATAGTCAATCCTATGATTACACACAAAATGTGTAATACAAGTCATCATAATTCTTTCACCAAAATCCATCACCAAAAAGTGATTAAAGTGACAAGTGATGTGACAAGTGATGTGACATGTGGGCCCCACTTGATTCAAAATCCGAGTAGGCCCGCAACACATCCTGGGCTCGGGTTCGCTAATTCCGAATTAATGAATTTTCCGTTACGACGTAATTAAATCAAATTTAATTAAATTATTATGCCAAGTAAAATTACTATTCACATCGCTCGCGAATTAATTCTAAATTAATTCGTTTGCCCAAATTAAAATCCAATTTTAATTCCACGTCAAAATCTAATTTCATTAAATATATCGAATATATTATTTTATCGATTAATTCCAAATTAATCGTTCTCTCCCTTCAAATAGTATTTTATCCTAGATAAATCTCTCTGTAATTAATCCCAGATTAATTATGCTCGAATCATACGTCATCGGTGAATCTTCAGGAAGCGACCCAAGAGATCCCTAGATATGTTGGCAGTAAATCCGATCGTTGGACTATCCGAACACGTACGTACCTCGTACTACGTTTTTAACCAATTTGCGAGACATGGTTGGCTTCTAGCAAAGCACCGTGACTACCCAATTCTCCAGAAATATTCTTAATGGAATATATATAATATATATCAGGCGTAGTATACGTAATATTGCGTATTGCGATCCAGTATCGGATGTGTCGGACAATTATGACCCATAGCATCACTATTTGTACAGAACATGGTGTTGTTGTACAAATTAACTATGTGACAAAGGAAATTGCTCTTTTATCATTTGTAATTAGATTACCGGGATATATAAATGATAAAAGTGCATATGATTAGTTCCGGATTGATAAGATATGAGACAGTATCAGTCCATGAAGGTTTAATCATTAAAACATCCCTAGTCGGAGTATTATCGAGATTGGACATCGATAATGCGAAATAGACTAGTATTGCACTTGTGCTCGTTGTGGGAGCATAACGAAATAGTTCTCATATATTTAAGTATTGGATACATATGCAAGTGTAATAGGAGGTTGTGTTTACCGATGGTACAAAAATAGTTTCGCTCTGGATAGACCCCTCAGAATTCCATTGGTAGTATGATTATGTGTCTATGGAAGTCCGAATCAGGGTAGGTGTATTTGGTCTTAACCTGAGACTTGCACCGCTAATACTTGCGATAATCAATATACTTTGGTTTTGGTCGTCCAGGGCTTTAACCGGTTCTGTGTACGCCTCTTCTGAGTATATTGAGAATCGTAGTGTACTGGGTGTGATGTCAAGATGGAAGTATCACTCCAGTCATAGTGGAGATGATGGTCACATAGGATACGAAACTAGTACTCTTTAATACTGCAGTCATCGGGATAATATGACTAGGTCATGATTATCCGATTATAGAGACTAGTTACCAGAGATCCGACATGTGCTTCGTACGGGGCAGACACAATCCATCCAGCCCCAGGCCTAGCACGTGACATCTGATATTGGATCGTAATACACAATACTACGTATACTACGCCTGATACAGATTACATATTCCTTTAAGAATATTTCTGGAGAATTGGGTAGGCACGGTGCTTTGCTAGAAGCCAACCATGTCTTGAAAATCAGTAAAACGTAGTACTAGGTACGTACTGTTCGGATAGTCCGACGACCGTATTTACTGCCATATATCCGGGGATCTCATGGGTCGCTTCCCGAAGATTCACCGATGACGTATGACTCGCACATTATTAATCTGGGATTAATTATTTGAGAGAGAAAATTAATCTGGGATTAATTACGGAGATATTTTATATGGGATAAAATACTATTTAAGAGAGAGAACGATTAATTTGGAATTAATCGATAAAATAATATATTCGATATATTATACGAAATAGATTTCGACGCGGAATTAAAATTAGATTTTAATTCGGGCGAACGAGTTAATTTAGAATTAATTTGCTAGCGACGTGAATAGTAATTTTGCTAGGCATAATTATTTATTTAAATTTGATTTAATTACGTCGAAACGGAAAATTCGATAATTCGGAATTAGCGAACCTGAGCCAGGGAGTGTTTGCGGGCCCACTCGCATTTCGAATTCAAGTGCGGCCCACAAGTCACATCACGCGTCACATCACATATCACATGTCACTTTAGTGATGGATGTCAAGTCACCTTTTAGTGATTGACAACCAGTCACTATTCATTGATGGTGGTTGTTGAATGCATTCAATGTAATTTTCCCTCCTTTTTACCTTTTGTTTTTTGGAAAAACAAATATCAAAATTTGTGTAGGATTTTTTTATTAGGTTTTAGAACCAAACACAACACTCTTCTCTCTCTCTTCTCCTCCCTCATTCGGCCAAGGGCCAAATTTGTCTCTCAAATTTCTCTCAAAGCCGAGAGTTAGCAAGAAGCAAAGGAAGATTTGTGGCAAATTTTCCAAGTGCTAGCACACTAAAGGTCATCCAAAGGTGATAGGGAAACAACCCTTGAGCATGGAATCACCATTTACAAAGCTTGGAGCTTGGGGACTTCCATGGAGGTTGACCGAAAATCAAGGAGCACAAAGAGGGCCATTGCCGAGAGCTTCATGGAGGAGCAAAAGTTTTATGTTTTTCGCATCGCAAATCTGTTCATTGTAAGTATGATTCTGCCATACTTCTTTATTGTATTCACATTGTTTTCATTGCTTGAATGATCTTGGGACTATAGTAGAAACCCAACAATGGTATCAAGAGCCTTATTTAACCATGAAATTGGATTTAGGGTAAAATTAGGTAAAATTGATTTGAGCATGTTTGGATGAAATTGATTGTTTGAGTATGCTTGAATGATGACTTAGAGTTATTTGTGATCAATTTGATGAAAATTGAATTGGATCAAACTTTCCCCAAAATATTGGCTTGGCCGAAACTTTGAGTTGCCCTAATGTCATGGTAATTTTGTTTTTTGAATCATTGGATGAGTTTAAAAGACTTGGGAAATGTTGATTTAGGATTTAATTTGATTGAAATCGAAATCGGACAAAAGCCCTAAATTACCGTGACCAAAAGCATGGAAAATGAATTGACTTTTGATTCAATAATGTTGGACATGTGTTGATGATGATTAGCATAATTAATTATGTAAATTGGTATTTTGGAAATGTTAATTTGGTTAATTTTATGGCTATACACTTTAGATTAATTTAATTATGAATTTGGAATTTTGTAATTTAATTAGTTGGGCTAAATTTAGAATTGGGCTTTTAAAGTTGTATTTAGGCTTAATGGGCTTGGTTGGGCCAAGTATGGTTTAGGTTAGTTGGTTGGATCCAATTGGGCCCAAAACCATATCCATAAAGTCCAAATATAATAAAATGGACCTTTAAATTTTAATTGGGCCTAATGGGCCTAAATTGATTTTTGGCAAATAAGGGTGATTCTTTAAATGGGCTTTGGTATTTGGGTTTGACCCATATTGACCAAAGTCCATGCCTTAAGAAATTAATTGAAAGCCCATTAGACTTTAATTAAATGACATTGGATGTTAATTGGCCTTTAGACCCGTAATGATTAGATTTAGAATCTAAGTCGCAAAGGCTCATTAATAAAGTGTAATTATTTAATTTGGAATTAAATATAGAATTAGTATTGAATACAAATTAAATTGGATTTAATGTTGTAGTTTAATATAATTCGAGAATTCGTACTTTGAGTACTTATTCTTAAAACGAGTTGACTCGCGCAAATCAAATCGTTGTTTGAACATTGGATGGTCATTAATTTCAGATTAGTTAATTGGATTAGATTGATTGATAACATGCTTTATGTGAATACATGGATGTGATGTATGAATAATGTATATAGGATGGATATTAGATGGGTGAGGGTAATTTTGAAAATTGTTGTAATAAATTTAGAATTTATTAAATTGGACCTGCGTGTCCAGCCTATTACCTCTTGACTCTTTGTATTTCTTTTCTCACCTATTCCCCTCAATGTAAATGAGGTTTCTTTAGAAGTGTTATGTAATTGGGTAGAAGTAAGATTTGTGCTAGCGGGAGAGAGGAAATGGAGAGATTTGTTCTAGGAACAATGTGTTTTAAATATCCATCCGCATATCATTATTAATTTATTTACGCGCCTTATTATGTTTTTAGAATGCATGTTTAAGGGTGTATGATGAGATATAATCAAAGATAATTAATTAGTTGCCAATTACGCGAAAAACCCTCAACATATATTAATCGTTTTTCCTTCCATTGAATGATTCATTCTCAAGATCCAAGATTGGCACTGGTTTGTTGGCCAAAGTCAAGGCCTTTGTCCATCGCGGATGTGTTTGAATCATGAAGGCTTTGTTCCATATCAGTGTCTTGTCCAAGTTGTGATTTGTTGGCCAAATCAAGATCACTTCTTGTCCATCGACATCGATTACGAAGCTTTCCAAGGTTAATGGGTCCCGCTTAACTGGAATCATTAAGTTTGTTGTGCCAAAGACAAGGCTTAGTTGATTCAGAGGAAAAAGGTTAGGAAAATATTTGGATATATTGGCATTTATAAGATATATGTTTCGGACTTGGATGTCCACCTACTAGATCTAGGAATTGGATGAGATCCAATTGATCTTAGAGATCTACCTAGTTAAATATCATACAGCTTGTTGGCCAAAGTCAAGGTTGTGTGTTATTTAACGAGATCCTAGCCCACTAGGAAACAAGGTTTCCCGAGTACTCAACAGAGGGTTAGAGGCTCGCCGAAAAATAGTATGAGGCAAGTATTAAATTTGCAAATTCGTTTAGATACTTGCCAATACGCGCTCATTTCATTTTTCGTCAATACATAATATTTATTAGTTGGACTAATATTTAATCGTTGTTTTAATTAAACAGTTGGACTGTATTCAAACTACTTCAAATATAGTTGATTATATAATTGGATTATAGTAATCAATATATTTGAATTTAAATAATTAAATTATAGTTGATTATATAGTTAGACTATAGTAATCATTATATTCAACAGTACCTGAAATCATTGATTGGATAGTTGGACTATATTGCAATCAAGATAACTGAAAGATTAGTGTTTAAAACATAATCCAGGGAGAAAATGTCATTAAACGGCTTTAATTTTCAGATTGGGAATAGAACCTCAGGATAGTCCTGGGAATTGAGAAGTTATTCTATTTGATAGAATCACATCTCGGGCCTAAGCTCGGAGTTGAGCAAATAGTAGAACATAATCTTTGGAAGATTCATGTGATGATAACTTTAGTGCTCAATCCATTATGCTTGCCACTAAGACTCCTTAATTTATTCGTCAGAATTAAGGATTAGATCTTTATAGTATGATATTGAAATTGAAGGATCTTCATAGATCTATACTTAGATCTTAGAAGTACTAATTGCAAGAGTAAACTCTTGGAGAGTTAATGGTTATGCTCAATGAGACAAAGCCAGAGTTTGCAAAAGGGCAAGAAGCACAAGGCGCATCTTATTTCGACATCCCAGAAGGCCAAGGCTTGGCCGAAGGCTTCTGGGGTGTGGAAAAGGGCAAAGGCAAAATCATCACAGTCTTCTGGGAAGACAAATGACATGTCCCAAGATGTCTGCCTAAAATGTGGCAAACGGGGTCACTGGAAGCGTGACTGTCGTATGGACAGGTCAAACATGAAGGAAGTGAAGAGAGGAAAGGCTCCGAATTCAAGTATATTTGTCATAAACATATTCACTATTAGTTTCAAAATTGGATTTTGATACTAGATGTAGTACATAGATATGTACTGATGTGCAGAATCTGCTGATTAGCAGGATACTGACTTCAGTTGAGATTGATCTGTGAATCGGAAACGGGATGAGAGTCGCTATTTTAACCGTAGAATCCCAAGTTTAGGAACTACCCTTCGGGTGTGTATTTAAATTAGGAAACTGTTACAGTATAACTAGTTTGACTAGAAACATTATCTCTATATCAGAGTTTAATTCGTTGCGGATATACCTTTATATTCTAGAACACTAAAGTGTTTTATTTTATAAAGATGATATTGAGATAAACACATTAGATGTGAATACAGTATTTTATATTTTGAATATAAATGAATCTCAAATGTATAACATGACAAACAAATAGCTCAAACTGATTTGATCAGATGAGACTTATTTGTGGCATTGTTGTCTGGGACACATTAACAAGACTCGTATATCTACACTTTTGAAGAGTGGGTACTAGGACAGAGTTGATTCTATTCAAATGATGTCTACGAATCTAGTTTATTACGCAAAGTGCCTAAAACACTTTTTACTTGGTAAAAGTACAAGTGCCACCGATCTGTTAGCCCTCGTTCATAGTGACGTAAGTGGGCCAATATCTAGCTAGGCTAGAGGTGGATATGAACACTTCATAGCCTTTACGGATGTGGCATCGCGTTATGGTTATGTGTTTCTTATGAAACACGAATCGGAAACTTTTGATAAATTCAAAGAGTTTCGACACGAAGTTGACAAACAGATCGGCAAGAGTATTAATACATCACGATTGGACTGTGATGGAAAATACTTAAACAATAAGTTTCTCAATTACTTGAATGAGTATAGTATTCTTTCAATGTGGACTCCTCCCGAAACACCTCAATTTGAACGGTGTGTCCAAACGGAGAAACCAAATTTTGTTGGACATGATAAGGTTAATCATGAGTCGCTCTGAGCTACCATTTTCCTTCTTGGGATACGCATTAATCAGTGCAAAACTTATTTTGAATAAGGTTCCATGAAAATCTGTTTGACATATTTCATATTAGATATGAACAGGAAATAACCAGGTTTTCTCATCCTTGAAGATTTGGGAATGCTAGGCATATGTTTGGATGATACCAAACTAGAACCCAAATCAGATAAGCGCCTAATTTGTAGGCTATCCTAGGGAAACCAAAGTATAGTACTTATACAACTCACAAGAGAACAATGTAATTGTTGCTCGCCATGCGGTTTTCCTAATAGGAATACCTATATGCAGTGGTAAGTGGGAGGAAAGTAAAACTCGATGAGAATCGGAGTAATACTGTTCCAGGCACCGATTCCTTAATGGAACACAAACAGATCATCAAGGATGAAACTGTACCACAATCTTCAAATACACAAGAACCGCGTAAGTCGGAGAGAGTCAGAAAACAACTTGAGAGGTATGGGTTTCTGATCTCACCTCATGAAGATGTCAATCTTATTGAGGAAGACGAACCGACTACATATGAGGAAGTGATACAAGGTATCGACTCCTTTCATGGCAAAGTGCCATGATGTCCAAAATGGATTCCATGTATACCAACTAAGTTTGGACACTGGTTGATGTACCGGAAGGCATTGTGCCTATTGGTACTATATAAGTCTTCAAGGAAGACATACATGGATGGCAACATACCAATGTACTAAGCTAGTCTTGTAGCAAAAAGGTATCGTTATCAACATTGTGTCGATTACGATGAAACATTTTATTCGTTGCCATGGTTAAATCCATTTGGATAATGCTTGCTAATGCTGCATGTTTCATTTATGAAATATGGTAGCTGAACGTCAAAATCGCTTTCCTTAAACGGAAACCTTTTGGAGGATGTTTACAACATCTTGATGGTTTTGTCGTACCAAAACAAGCAAACACGGTTTGCAGGTTATTCGATTCATTTATTGATTGAAGCAAGCATTGCGTTCTTGGAACTATAGTTTTGATGTAATCATAATGGTATATGATTTAATTCAAAAATGAAATAATTCTTGTGTATATAATGAAGTTAGTGGGAGCGCACTGACAGTGATTGTCCTATATAATGATGACATATCATTTATTGGAAATGACATTCCCATAATACAATCGGTGAAAGCTTGGCTTTCATGAAAATTCTCTGTAGAATTCTTGGGAGATACAACCTTTATTTTAGGAATAAAGATCTACTGCGATAGATCTAAAGGTTGTTGACACTCTCTGAGAACTCGTACATTGAAATAAATGTACGCGACCTGGTTTCTCATATGCTTTGAGCATATGGAGTCACAATCAGGCCAATCCAAGTGATAGTCACTGGATTGATGTTAAAATATGTAACAACTTTTTATAAAGAACAAGTAACTATGCAATAGCCACAATTTCTGATATCAAATATCAAAACAATTATTAAATAATATTTTAAATAACTAGACGAGAGATCTGGTATCCAATACCTATAGTTGTCGTATTGTGAGAATCAATATTCTCTACACACAACTATACACATCTCATTTCTTTAGCTTTATAATTTTCCTTCATCTATTCACAACAATTGTAGATAATTGATTAGCAAACTGTGTTAGACACATTACCTCTAAAGGTCACTAAAGCCAAGAAACATCATTATCAAATAAACAAATACCTATGGGGGTTTTCTTAATGCCGGTCAAGAATCTCGAGACATGAACTAATTCATGTCAATTCTTACCGCACAAGAAACTATTATCTCTAGACAATTATATCCTAAAACATATATCTATTTAGATTACTTATCGTGACTTAGTAACTAAGTCACTAACCATCTTGATTTTCAAGAAAATCGGAACAAAAGTTCCCGATGATTTTGAATAATCTAACAATATCCTAGCCTACTCATAATCTAGAACCTATTCTAGAAATCTGCAACCATAAGTGAAATCAGAAAACATATATATAAATATGCATGCAGTGGATTAGTAGTTTAATTCTATATACACAATATATTAAAGGAAACATAAGTGTCAATTTCCATAATATTACACACTGTCTTAGTTATGGATTTTTAACCCAGCAGTGCCTCCCACTATTTTACATAATACCGTAATCCCCAACGGAAAATGGGAATTCAATAATTAAATTGAATTCCATAATAGGAAGTGGACCTCATGAATATATTTTGACTCACATCTTTGGCACGTTCTCGCCTACGTATATTCACAAGTAGACAACTCATTATCAATCACATGACTCCTGATTTTGGTCCTGATTGTTTCTTGTTATGACAGTTTTGGCACGTTCACAAGGAGGCGTATCAAGGCATCACTTGTCAGTGACAAACTCAAGCTACCGATGTAGTCCAGACAGCTTTGGCACGTTTAGGATTTCCACTTTCACTTGAATTTGTCTCTTATCATATAAGCTCTACCGGTGTAAATGAACTACCATCAGCTATAACTTCACGGCTTTGGCATGATACAGCTACAACATCAAGAAAACATCTGCATCTGTACTGATAAGACGGACCAAAAACTAAGTATTCCTAATACAAGTTACTTTAATGCCTTATTTAACCGAGGATATTCCATAAGAGGTTATTTACTCTACATCAAATGTAGATTTTAATTTAGATCATTTCTCAACAGTTCAATTCTACCTTGGAAAATATAACTTAACTTAACCATTAAATTTGCGTTATGTTTTCTGTTAACGTAGAACCGAAAAGTTAAGAAATATCTAGATTACATGCATGTGTAAATATCAAAATTGGATTATATATCATATCAAGCATGACAAATGTAATGGATGAAGGATCAGACCTGCTCTGATGCCATTTTTGCTAGGGTTTTAGCGCGGGCGCAGCGGAAGCGCGCGGTTCGGGCGAAATCGTAACTTTAAAACTTTTAAAGTTACCGAATAAATTATTCATTATCCAATATGAATAATTCATTGATATTTCACCTAAATATATTTATTCGATATCAAATAACGATATAAATAGGTTAGAAAACATCGTGAAACTTTTACGAAAACATTTTTCCGCAAAATAACATAAAACGCGTTTTTGTCCGAACCGACCAACCAATACACATGGGGCTGCCCAGGTAAGCTTTAATAGTACTTGGGTAGTTCATGGGCTGCCCTAACAGTGACCAATTCACTTTTTGGACAGCGGATACCCGGTAAGCCCGAAACTCACCCGATAAGGCCGTTTTTCACTTTTTCACTGTTTCCGCATTTTTCAACTTCAAAATAATTTCCGGTAATTGTTCCAATGCCCAAAACACATCCAATACATTCATACAACATAATTTGTATCACCAAAATCACAGAATTTCTAGATCTGATTTGGTAACTTAAAATATCATTTTTCATGCTTTAAATCTAATTTTCTCAATGTTAATCATATCAACATTAACACCAACCAAAGCCACCACTAATGAAGAAATCAAGAACAATTCTAGGAGTTACAAGAGTGATCATAACACTCTAGAATAGCAACAAGCCATCAAATGACAAAATTGAATCAATATTACCTAATATCATCCAATCCAACTTCACACATGCATCTAGCCTCCAAATCCATCCTCCAAATCAAAAAGGCCCAAAATATAAGAAAGGAAGAACCCTAGAACTATTCTAGATATTCAAGAACAAGAAACAAGCTTTCTAAATTTAATATTATAAATATTACCTCCAAATATTGTATTTTCCTTGAAACTTTTTTCTTGAATTTCTTCATTTTCTTCCTTGACTCGTCAAGAAAATTTGGGAGCTTTTTTTTTTTAGATGAATTTCGGCCATGGAAACTTATATCATAAGAAAACAAAATCTTCCACTTTAAATACTTAGTATAACCGACTTTGGAGGGGAGAAAGGGCATTTTGGTCATTTGGTCATTTTTAATCTAAATAAATAATAATAAGCTTTTAAGTTGACAAATCCAATTTGTAAACTTTAAGCTTAATAAAATCATGCCACATGTAACCAACAATAATCAAACATATTGCATAACATTTATGTAATATTGGAATAATTTAATTATCTAGATATTTAACATTTAAAAATCTAAATAATTAATTAATGCGATTATTATTATATTTATTTTTATTTACATTAAATAACAAATACATATATTAATGGCATGTGTCAAAATCTCATTTGACAATTAATTAATATGTATCAAATCAAATTTTGTATCAAATACAAATACACATTAATTATTGATTGACCGAAATGCCCTTAATGCATGTATTTTC
Organism: Zanthoxylum bungeanum; assembly: GCA_019454045.1. Lineage (NCBI taxonomy): Eukaryota > Viridiplantae > Streptophyta > Magnoliopsida > Sapindales > Rutaceae > Zanthoxylum > Zanthoxylum bungeanum. Next base: position 57,783 of record SKCR01021054.1, on the reverse strand, counting down.
GTTTAACCGATTAAACGATTCGAATTAACTCATTTTAATCCGGTGAAGTATTATGAATAATCTATATTATTCATAACGCGTTGCCCAAGTGCTCAACGAGTACACTTCATATTGTGGGACTCTTTAAGTTTAAGTTTATCTGTCACAGAATCCAATTTAATGTCCATAATTCACCCACTCATGAATTATGACGACCACAGATAATCTCGCTAAACTATGCAAGTCGAGGTCATTACATACATATAATCCCTCTGTCACAGGCTATCAATATTATACCGGGGATATAGATAAGAACGTCAAATCCCTAAGGTATAATATAGTCGACTTTTAAATTTACGATCTCTAAATACACTCGGAACTCGCTTCTGAAGTATACCACGGCCATGGATTTACTAGATCGTAAATGCGTACATGATACCTATGCCCTATACACAGGACTGACGGATTCTATCTGATACTCACAGGATATCATGAGCATCAGTCCACACCCAACGAACTGGCGGAGGTCTGATCTAACTAAATAGATCAGTGACGTGACTGCCATCAAAGTGTGGAGGATAACTCATATATCCACAGTGGTATCTCAAGTTGAAGGACCACTATGCTACTCGACTCGAGAAGATTCCTATTGACGTTGGTGTATCATCTATTAGGAAATCTTCGGTGAGTCATCAGTGTTTATCAAATAAACACCTTACATGTCTATACGAGTCTCCCAAGACTCATGGTTCATTGGGATAAACCATCGACCAAGTCTCGATATACGACATGTACTGGTCTCAACGGGTTTTACTAACCGATCCTTGTTAGTAAATCTTGACCAGAAACTTTATTTGATAATATACTTTTAGTAGTGACACCTCTCAATGTCAATTACAAACTACTTTGTAACTACGCACTACAAATATTTATCGGGTCTTTGTCTAATATATATATTACTAAACCATATTTAGTTTCAATCTAATCGTAATTAGATCGAATATGTATATAAAAGCAAGAAGTATTACCATAAATAAATAATATTATGGAAATTGAATTATTCGTATTCATGAATCGGACATAAATATGATCCGGATTGGCACTCCGAGCACCAACCCTAACAAAATCAAGTCGTTATTTTGATTTCTTGATTTAGTTAGTGCTACTTGGCTCAATAATTTTCATTTGTGAATCCGGAAATAATTTACAATTTCTTTTATCATGTCCCGGCAATTTGCGCACTGTACATTTTCGATTTTTACGGCTTGAAGACATCTCAATCGAGCTCTTTAATCTACCATTGCTACTGATACTTCTTTATCCATCTTTTGGCTTAACTATTGTTTGATAACTTACCTTTTGCTTGTGTTACATGTGAATCTTGAACCAATACTTGGCTATGTAGCTTTAAAATTTTCTCAAGTCTTTGAAGTTGACACTTATTCTCATCATTGGATTTAATCAGTTTACTACTTTCCTCTAATAGTTAATTGGAAAGTACTTCAATACCTTCAACACTTTCTTGTAAGAGTCCGAGACAGCCGGAGGTTTTACCTACTCCGCTTAACCCGAAATGGGTGATTTGATGGTGGGATTTCCAATGATTCAAAAAAAATTTGTAGATATATGACACAATCACACAAGTGGCAATGTCTATATGCTTCTGAACACGCATACTTACTGTTTCCAACCAATCCATCAATTACCCTAAAAGCATTGGCTCCTTTCATCCACCTTTTTAAAACTCTCAACATATGTTTACAAGGCAAACTCATGAATTCAAAGTATTGACATCCACAATATCCTTCATGTGATCCAATTGTTCACGAATTTTTTCAAAAATATTTCCTGTGTAAATGCTTGCTGCGTGCTTTAATATCAAATTATTCTCATCAATCACTCTCTCTTTATGTTCATATACATAATCTTTTAGATTTTCTTTATCCACAATCTTCTCAAAGCTTGCTCATATCTAACCACCAATTCCCTCAAGTTTGTTTTTGTCGAAACAAACTCATTAAAAAAACATTAGTACCTTCATTACGACTTGTCGTATTCATCCCTGTATAAAATATATCTCGTTGGTACACTCGTACTTATGATTCCCAAATTTCATATAAATGTTTCAGCCATTCGTTATTATTCAAATCAAACTCTGTAACCAAACTATTTCACATGTCTTCAAAATCATTTTTCTTATGTGTTGTGATTGTATTTTTTTAATGTACCTTTGAATTTATACTTCTTAAAATAAATATGAGACAACTTTTCTCAAAACTTTTTCTTTATATGCCAAAGACATAAAGTATACGGGTGTTTGGAAATACCTTTTCATATAAATTTTTATATTAAGTAATTAATTTAAATTTCTAAATACATTAAACTCTTCAAAATATAATTTCTTAATCTCAGAGGGAACATTCTTCCAATTGACTCCCTCTGGAACCATCCATTCTTCAAAAATCTGACGCATCTTGCGTGCGCAAATATTGGATTGCTCAAACTGCCTAGTAAAAATGAAAATGAAAATAAAAATAATAATAATAATAATAATAATAATAATAATAATAATAATAATAATAATAATAATAATAATATTATGTTCATAGTGAATGATACTTATTCTGGCTCACGTAGAGTGAGCTGATGACGTTGTCATAACCCATTACTGAATATCGCTGAGCATTACCTGCAACACCCATCTCAGTATGTTGCGATGTCATCAGATCCTGTGCAGGTGGAGTCTGATAAGGACTTGTTACCTGAATCTGAGGCTGCTTCAAGCTAGGAGTGGCTTCACTATCATGGGTAGGAGTGTGCATTATTCAGTTTTAACCGATTAACCGAATCGTTTCGACCAATTTTTTTTTATAATGGTTCGGTTATTTTGATTAAATCGATTTTTTAGGTTAAGATTTTTTACTTTTTCAATTTTTCGATTCGTTTAAGGTTATGCGATTTGTATAACCGAACCGACCAATTAACCGATTACAAACCATAATTTGACTTTATATATATTTTTAATTAAAACGAAATTAAAATTCTTACCATAGGTCTCTATTGAGTGTAGTTGTAGACTACTTTTTGATGAATTTAATTTTTCTTACGTTGTTAAACGTATATTTGTTTGTCTTTTGATGAATTTAAATGTAACATCCACAATCCGGGAGATGATACCGATAGGAAATAGGCCGTACTATCCCCATGAGCCTCTAACTATCTGTTTGTAATCATTTTAACTGAACTAATCTCAAATGAATTTCTCATGCATAGGGACCATTGCCCCGACTCAACAACATGAAATGCATCTCAAATGCTCATATAGAGTATTCATTAGTACCACACATCATAACTTTGAAAATGAACACATTAGCATATTTACATAACTTATTCAATACAGTGCATGACATACAGCTTTTACTTTGACACTGACAATACTGAAACTCTACACACACTCTGGTGGACTCAGACCCTCTAGTGACTGCCATCAGTATCCATCCTCCCGAGCTTGTCCTCCATGATCCTTCAAAACAAAACACTGGGAGTGGGGGGGTTAGATCGTTTGAATGATCTATGTGAGTGGACGATTTAAAAGTAAATACTAAGAATGCTTTTAAAAGTCCATAGTTCTAAAAATCATATTCATCTCAAATCATCTTCATGTAATCTCTTTTATTAATTTGAAACCACTTTCTTTCTGGAAAATTTTTCTAAAATTTACTTTTGAAAACCTAGTTCTGAAAACTTGTATCTAGAAGGTTTGTTCTGAAAGCTATTTCTATAATCTGTATCTAAAAAACTGTTTTCTGAAAACTGATCTCAGTATGTGAAAAACCTGACGTATGGGGGCGTTATGTATCGATGTCCCCTCATACACCTAACTAGAGCCAGAAGTGCAAACCCATAACTTCGAGGTGTTACGTATCGCCGTCCCCCAAAGCATGTCACTTTGTCTCTGAAACTAGTGGTCTTGGGGTGTTACGTATCGCCGTCCCCCAAGCCACTGAGCTAGAACTGGGGGTGCGGATCTATGCTACCCTCCAAGCTCTGAAACTAGGATCTATGGGCATATGTAATCCATAATCCTGAACTAGGATCAGGGGGCGTTATGTATCATCGTCCCCAAGTCCTCTACATGTGCACATATCATTCTTCAATTCCATGTCTATATCAAGTTACATACTGAGGTGAGTTTTTCCCACATGCCTCGAAAAACCATAAACCATGCTCTGAAAATATTTCTTTTCAATCATACCTTAAAACATGATTTTTCATGAAATTACTGCAATAAAAATCAACTAATGCCCTAGAAGCGTAAAAGTAAGTTTGATATGTAAAATAACATTATAAAAGTCAACTTTTAAAGAAAAGTGTCCACTCACAAGTTTGGAATCTGGCTGGCATTACTCGCTTGCTAAGGAAATCTCTGGTTCCTGAGATGATCTATAATTGACAACTTTGATTAGAAAATGGGTTGGGGAACATATTCCGAATTAAACTAAATTTATCCACGCAGGTACGTATTATTATTGTTTCAAAGCATATCATCTTTATATCATGGTGTATTGTGTATTCACGAACTACTACGAGACCCATATGGTGGCCTCTAACACGCTGGGGTGGAACTGGAATGAATAAAAAATTGATTTGGGGAAAATTATGATCTCACGTCGTAATGTAAGGTGTTGCACGTCGAGACGCGAACATTCCGAAATGATTCTTAATTTTTCCAGTACGCGTCACGACGCTAACCCCTTTGGCGTCGCTACGCGAACCTAATTTCCAGGTTTCTGCACTTGTTTTCTCAAGCCTATCTTTCCCAAATTCATCCTCAATACTTCTATATCAATTCCATTACAAAAACCATTCCATTAAACCTTAATAATTATCCACAACATTATCAACATCTCCCTCAACATCAACTTATATCCATTTCATATACTTCAATTAGTGTTAAACCCAAAAGCTTAATAATTGGGGTTTCTCAAAATTACCATTGTCTTAATACAAAAATCATACAATCATAATCACACCCAAGCTCACAACATATTACAAGTATCAAATCATCAAAAATTAATATATCACAATTTGGGTAATGATTTTCTTACCTCTTTTCCTTTGATTTCCAACACTTCCCAAGCCTTTAATGGTTGCGAAGCTCTTTTATCCTTTTGTCTATTTCTTCTTCCTTTTTTTTTCCTCTTCTCTCTTTCTTCGTCTTCTTCTTCTTTTCTTCTCTTCTTCTCTTCTTCTTCTTCTTTACTTTCTTTCCCACGTTTTTCTTCTTCTTTATCTTTTTAATTTTTTTAGGGATACATGAATAGTGTTCCCTTTTTATACTAGGCCATTTAAAATTAGAACATTTTAGAAATTTGAAGAAGCTTGGAGAATTTACTAGAATGTCCCTCGGGCACTATTCATCTGAATTATTATTCTGCATTTTCAACCTGTTTCTGGTTCGAATTTACAAAAATGTTCAACGCGGAAGTTATAGATCTTGATCTTAAATTTCGGATGATATAGAACTCATAAAAATTGGAGTTTGTATGAGAAAGTTATGTCTTAAATACCATGAGCTGTCCGGAATGGAACATCATAGAATTTCATATCGGAATTTCGAAGAATTTACCGATTGTCCCCAAAGTCGTTCCACGAGTGTATTTGTGTCCCAATATAATTTATATTATGTTATCTTCATCTCGTAATACCACGGTACTACAATGTAACAGTAGTAGATACTACCGGTCGTTACATTAAATTTGTATTAATTTGTTAATGTGGATTGTTATTTGTGGAGATTCTGGACTGGTTAATAACTGAATTAACCAAAACCGATCCAAAAATAATGGTTAGATTGGTTAATGGTTATGTGACATTATATAGTTAAATCGGTTGATCATTTACTTAACCAAATAATTTCGGTTCGGTTAAAAAATTAATGATTAACCGACCGATGCTCACCTCTAATCATGGGTCCCAATAGAACTACTAAATATACCTCTACCCCTATGAGAAGACTTTTTCGGTACCTCTAGTCATATCTGTAAGAATATAATCAGAACAAGCATGCATAAATTAATTTTAATCAAACTAACTATCTAGTAAAAGTAATGTGATTACAATTGTTCATCAACACAATCATAACACATTTTAATTTAATAGTTTAATTAAACATATATAAACTAAATTTAATTGAAATCAATTTCAAACAAATCGTTCGACTTTTTCTATCTTACTGATTCCATACTGCATATATGTTATTTCTTCTCCCTTTTTTTATTGGGAGACTCAAGACTCACAACTGAGGAAAAATTGGATTGAAATGATTTTGAAATATTCATTTCGCAGATTATCTTAAACTGTATAAATATATTTTCAACTGTTGTTACTCATTTTAACCTATATATTGTTGGGGTTTTGGGCGATGGGGCGCGGCGGAAGTGCGGTTCGGGCGAAATCGTATTTTAAAACTTTTTCAAAATACCAAATAAATTATTCAATATCTAATATGAACAATTTATTCATATTTCACCTAAACCTATTTATTCAATATCAAATATTAACATAAATAAGGTTGAAACCTCTTGAAACTTTTACGAAAACCGTTTTTTCGCAAAATGGCCTAAAACACGTATTTGACTGAACCGAACACCTGACACTTATGGGGACTGCCCAGGTCAGCCCCAAAAGTGTCAGGGCAGTTCATGGACTGCCCGAACAGTGACAGATTCACTGTTTGGACAGCCGTCACCCGGTTTGCTCGAAATCCACCCGGTAACGCCATTTTTGGCCGTTTTCACTTATTTCAACTCGGAAACACTTTCCGATAATTGTTCCAACACCCAAAATGCATCCAAAACATTCATAAGACAAAAATTTCATCACAAAATCAGAATCATTTCCAGGTCTAATGCAGAAAACGAAATTGCCCATTTTTCATGCTGATGAGTGGTAAATCTATCACTATTTCCCACTCATTTAACCTAATATTTTGTATAGTTTCTTGAGTTTTGTGAATATTTTAATGTGTTTTGTGTTATTTTGTAGATAAATAAAGTTTCAGGACATTCTGGAGGTGATTTGGAGCAAAATAGTGAAAATTGGCAAAAAGAGCATTTTGGTAATTTGGTCGCATGGCGTCGCGACGCCCAACGTGCGCTGAACAAGGCTAACATGCGCCGGGTCCACAAGTCAGAATGTGAGAAAAGTTTGACTTTGCTAACGTGCGTCGTGCCACGTGTCACCATCACAGCCGATCTGCTAACGTGCGTCGTGCCACGTGTCATCATCCTACGGTACAAACAGTCACCATCGCCACGTGTCACTCCACCTGTCAGCCACGTCATCATCCACATCACCGGTTGACCGAGTCAAACAGCCACGTCATCGCCACGTCATCATCAACCAATCATAGTGTGCCACGTGTCGCAATTCTATGGTGCCAACAGTCAAATTGCCACGTGTCGCCACGTCAGCATCAATTATTGACTGACTTATCATTATCTGACACGTGGCGGATAAGAATCTGAGCCGACCAATCATAAGCTGCCACGTGTCATAATAATTGAGCCTCAACCACCTTGCCACGTGTCACCTTATCACCTTATCCAGAATCTGCAGCCGACGAACCAGAGCGTGCCACGTCGACAAAACAGGCGTCGCGACGCGCGACCCTTACTGACGCCTATAAATAGAGCGTGAAATTCTAGTTTCAGATGTACCATTCTCTCTCACTTCTTTGATGTAAAGAGGGAGTTTCTCTCTCTAGTTTCTTTTAGTTTTTAGTTTTGTAAATAACTTTAATTACGTTTTGTAATAATAGTAATTCACTTTCTTACTTTTTACAATTTTTACTATTCACCATGATGAGGTAACTTCCCCAGCTAGGGTGAAAGGTAATTCTTTTACTGTTACTATTTAGATTAATCTCCCTTAAAAATAATATATTCACTATTTAAAATTTTGACTTAAAAATGATACCGCCATATTGGTCGGTTGGTAATTCATTTTAATCTGGTTTAAACCTGACTAATCAAGGATACCGTCAGATTGGTCGGTTGGTAATTAAACTTTCTTACCGCCTATATGGCAGGTTCATGGACAAATCTTTTTACCGCCTTAATGGCTGGTTGGACTTAATTTGACTTAATCAGGTTACCGCCTATATGGCTGGTTGGTAAAATAATCACAAGTTTATATATTATATTATGGGAGATATCTAAATTAGTAATAGTAAAAGTAATTCCTTTTACCTTAGCATTTTATTTTATTGTATGTAATTTCTTTTCAGTATTTACTTTACCGCATTTTTACTTTATGTCTTTTATTTTCAAGTTTTTACTAGCCCTAGTTATGTGTTGTAACTAAATTAGTTATCTGGGGTTGTGATAACTTTTAATATCACCGGTTTATAAGGGGTTAGATTATAGTTTGGGTATTATAAAGATTTATTTGTTGAGTCTTAATCTTAATGCTTTTTATTAACTGGCCACTAATAAAATTGATTTGGTAAATCTAAAATGAACTAGACATAGGGATTTTAGGTTTCAACCTTAGACTCAATAGCCCACGATCTTCCTTGAGGATAGATAACCCTTTAATAGATTTCCTTACAGGATAGACATATACCTGTCGGGCGGGGGTAGCCATAATTGGAACTTAAACTTAATGAATCCAGATAATTTGGTTGACATAGACATATGGTTCAATTGGGTTAAACTGGGTATTTGTGTCTGACCATCGACAGAGGCTTACACATAATTTAGTGTTCCAAGTTAATAAATCAATATATTACCCAACTATAAAATAACCATTTCATCTTTAAAATGATATTGGAAGAAATCACAACCCTAGATAGTTGTTAATACTGAATTTTCTTAAACCTTTTCGAACAATTTTATTTACTTGTTTTTTTAAAATTTAGAATCGTCACCTTTTCAAATCAATCAAACAACCCGTTAGATACTAGTAATCATTTGACCTAATAAAATTAATAGCTTAGGTATTAAGTCCTCGTGGGATCGATACTTTTTATACTACTTGAAAGATACGTACGCTTGCGTTATACGTGTGTGTTTACGCCGGTCAAGTTTTTGGCGCCGTTGCTGTGGGACTTATTTATCTTTCACTATTAGTTTTGGGGTTAGATACGTTACTTGTATCTAATTTCTTTTTACTTATTGTTTTTGTTTTCTTGTGTTTTCAGGTTCTCAGAAACTTCATGAGACGAACCAGAAGCTTTGAACTCCTACCGCTTGACCCGAAAATTGAAAGAACCATCAGACAGTTGAGAAGGGAAAGGCGAGAAGGCCAAGAAGCTTTAGTCAACATGGAACCTGAACCGTTGGAAGTTGCACCACCAATACACATTCGAGACAGAACTATTCCGGTGGTCGACGGCCTCATTTCCTGTATTGTACTTCCTCCCTTACCAGCAAATACGTGTGACATCAAAACATGCATTCAGATGATTTAGCAGTCAGTTCAGTTCGGGGGGAATGCAACTGAAGATCCTAATGCCCACATCAGTAACTTCCTGGAAGTTTGCGGCACTTTCAACTACAACAGAGCATCAGAAGAAGCAATGAGACTGCGAGTTTTTCCATATTCCTTGAAAGAAATAGCAAAAGCTTGGCTACATTCACTACCAGCAGGTTCCATCACAACTTGGAACACTCTAGCCACCAAATTCCTTGCAAAGTATTTTCCACCAGCCAGAACAGCAAAACTGAGAGAAATGACATCACATCTTTTGTACATCAAGATTCAGAATCCCTCTGTGAAGCTTGGGAAAGATTCAAAGATTTACTCCGGAAATGTCCTCACCATGAGATTGCCAAAATGGTTCAAGTCCAAACATTCTATAATGGACTTTCTGGAATAATGAGAACCACAATTGATGCTGCTGCTGGAGGAGCTTTAATGGAAAAAGGTGAAGATCAAGCCTGGGAACTAATCAAAGAAATGGCCAACAATAATTCCTTGTGGCCAACAGAAATGAGCATGATCCAAAGAATTGCAGGAATTTATGAAAGTGGAGCCAATACAGCAGTCAACGCCAAGCTAGATCAGATATGCAAATTCATGGAGACTCTTACCACTAGATCCACAAGTTCACCATATGGAGGAGCACCAGAGTCGAACCAAATTGAAGAGACGGTGAATTATGTCAACAATTTCAACAGACAGGGGAACAATCCATATTCCAACACCTACAACCCAGGGTGGAGGAATCATCCTAATTTTTCATGGAGCAATAATTCAGGCCAACAAATGAACAACCCACCACCCGGATTCCAACAACAGAACAAAGGCCAGGAGCAGGCAAATGAATCAGGAATAACAGAAGTGTTGACCCACTTGAAAAAGATAAAATCAAAACACGACTCTCAAGCAGTAAGATATGATGCTATGTTTCAATCCCAAGCAGTATTAATTCAAAGTCAATTTGCTTCTATTAAAGCACTGGAGAATCAAATTGGACAACAGGCCAATGCTCAGAGTTACAGACCGCCAGGTAATCTTCCTAGCAACATAGAGCCAAATCAAAGGAACATAGGAAAGGAGCAATGTCATGCCATCATGTTAAAAAGCGGTACTGAAATCAACAAAGATGTTGGAATCAAGGCAACAACAATTGAAGATATTCCAAAAGAAACAAAGTAACAGATGGAGGAAAAAGAACAGATCACTCCACCTCCACATTTTCTTCAGCGTCTCCAGAAGAATAAACTGGACAAGCAGTTTGCTCGATTCTTGGAGGTGTTTAAAAAGCTGCATATCAACATTCCATTTGCAGAAGCGTTGGAACAAATGGCCAGCTATGCCAAATTCATGAAATACATTCTTTCACGAAAGCGGAGATTGAGAGATTATGAGACAATAGCATTATCAGAAGAATGCAGCGCTATCATTCAGAGGAAACTTCCCCCAAAGTTGAAAGATCCTGGCAGTTTCACTGTTCCTTACACCATAGGAGAACATGACTTTGGTAAGGCTTTGTGTGATTTAGGTGCGAGTGTTAATTTAATGTCTTTTTCTATTTTCAGGAAATTGCAGATTGGAGAAATAATGCCCACCTCAGTCTCTCTACAACTTGCTGATAGAACGCTCGTATTTCCGAGAGGTGTAGTTGAAGTTGTGCTAGTGTAGGCATTGCATTTTTTCATGTGAAACTCGATGATGAGTCTCAGTTGAAGGCACTACCTTTTTAGTTAAGGATATTGCGGGAAACGGTCGTCGGAAGGGAATCGGTGTTTCATTAGATTTATTTTTATTCACTTGTTTAGCGTCAGGCTCACTTGTTGGACCTCCGTTTAAAGCACTCTTGGCCCAAACCCACTCACCAAACCAACACAACACCTAGCTTACCATGACAAAGCCCACGCCCACACCCACCTAGGCCCACACGCCCATGGCCTCTAAAGTACACCCAAATTAAATTAAATATTAATTAAATTAAATATTAACTAAATAAAATATTAATTAAGTCATTTACCAAATTAAATAAGACATAAAATATAGTTATACCAAATTAAAATATTGTAACTTCCTAATCCAAAATATTATATACTAAATTAAAGAAAACATTAAATTAAATCATACCTAATTAAGATAAATCACAAATATTATATACCTTACTTAAACAATATCATGCCTAAACAAGATAAATCAAATATTCAACCTTCCTAATTCACCAAAAATGTGTCCCCCAATCAATCAAATCATTTCCTTGTTTGACACCAAATCCAATCTATTCCTTGTGAGACAAGACAAAGCCCTAGCCCTTGTCTATATAAAAAACCCAAAACCAAAGCCAACCCCCTCTCCAATCTCTCACAATTCATGCCCATACATGCCCAAGAAACCCTAGCACTCTTACGCATACAGCAACAAGAAGCAACACAAAAAATTCTCTTCATCTCCATCATCACTTCACCGAAAATAAACCTTCAAAACAGTCCACTAAAACACTGAAACAGCAGCCCCAAAAACTGCAGCCATATCACCGAAAAACACCTTAAAACAGTCTTTAAAATCCTTAAAACAGTAACATAAAAAACTGCAACATTAGCCTCCTTAAACAACCGAAAAATACAGTCCTTAGACCCCTAAAAAATGCAAAAATAGTAGCTTTAAAGACCTGAAACAGTAAGCAGAGAATACAGAGAAAACATCAGTAAAACGGAGGTCAAATAGCAGTAAAATGGAGGTCAAACGGCAAGCAAAACAGCAAAACAGTGAGCTAAGACGCTAAACCAGTGAACCGGAGAAGTTGAGGAGCTTTAACCCTTCCGATCTCCGTGCAACGTAAGTCTGAAAGTCTGCAAAAAAGGTTAGACCTGAGGGTATTTTTCACACTTGTTTTCAGTTTTATCTTTATTATTTATTGAGTTTTGTTCGCATGATTACTATATTAAAATGCATGTTGTAGCCCTTGAGTAGATAAATATGCATTTATTGTAAAATGATGTATGTTGTGGCCCTTGAATAAAATGAAAAATGTGTCGCCTCTCGTGGTATATAGGATGGAAACCCGGACATAAATTTCATAGCTGATTCCGAATGGACGGTAATATGATCTGTACTCAGGGTACAACTCCACATACCACTTGAGTAAACGGCGTATATTTTGTTTTATGTTATTTTGTTTTGTTTGTCATTCGTTACTTGACTTCCGCATGTTATTTGTTTATGTAACGATGTGATCGAGCGCATGGGCTTAGTAAGTTGGATTAAAGGTCCCCTATTCTGAGGGGTTAAAATCCTTTACCACGATGCTTTGCCGCGCCGATCGATGTATATTCGGTTGAATGTAAGATGTGTTCAATTGGGTATACGAAGTCCGATATTACTGTCTTTATTTTTATATGCATGACGTGATTGAGCGCATGGGCTTAGTAAGTTGGATTAAAGGTCCCTTATTCTAAGGGGTTAAAATCTTTTACCACGATGCTTTACCGCGCCGGTTGATGCATATTCGATTGGATGTGAGATATGTTCAATCGGATACACGAAGTCCGATATCGTTGTCTTTATTTCTTTATATATGTATTGTGTTGTTTGCGCATGGGCTTAGTAAGTGCGATTAAATGTCCTCTATTTTGAGAGGTTAAAATCCTTTACCACGATGCTTTGCCGCGCTGGATAGTGTATGTTCGATTGGATGCAAGATGAGTTCAATCAGATACGTGAGATCCTGCATTATGGATTTGTTTGTTTATGTATCTGTTGTATGCATCAGGTCTGGTTCCGTTCGAACGCATTCTCATTTTCCCGGTTCACATCGGGTGGCGACTCTATTATTCTCTGGTTTAGTCCCCCGCGGGCTACTCTGTACTCCCAACTAGGCCGCGAGCCTAGAACAACATGCGTCGCCCAATTTCTGTGTCCCACAGTCTGGCGACTCCACTGGGGATAGAGAATCGGCCCCGAAATAATGTCTTGTAATATTATGATTTGTGCTTTAATTGACCGTGTCTACCGTGGGTTAAAAGTGGTTTAATCATAGGCATTTTAAGGCTAGGTAATGGTTTGGTGTCTTCCTTCACTCACTACCTTTCTAGAAGGAAAAGCTGTGAAGGCACCTAAATAGCCATCTACTCGTAGCCTATGGTGATGGACTAATTTGGAGGACTCGTTGTTTATTCCTGACACCAAGCGATAAGAGCCTAAGAGGCTTGGGTATTTAAGTGAGCCTCGCTCCACCCTCCATCTGGGGAATCTACAATGGGAAGTCCATTTGACAGTCAGTCACACACCATAGCTCGTTGGCACGTACCTTAGTGTATAAAAAAGGGTGCGCTCACTTGGTCGCTCGAACCCTTGAGTGGGGAGACCTAGTTGTGGGCCATTCTTCGCCGGTGAGAGACTTTGTCTACACTCTTGCGAACCCACACGTAGACCGGGGTTGTATGACCTATAGCAACTATTTCCTTGTGTTTGTGGGCCATCCTCATTTGGATGCAGTTGGACTTCTTGTCAGAAATGCGAACTTGTTGGGCCATTTAAACTGGGACAAGTTTGTATCCTATGACAATTGGGCCAAAAGCTTCTGAAATGTTGATGGGCCACTCTATAGAAATTATTTTTTATGTTTGCATTACCTTTCTTTTATGCTTGTGTTTGGGAACATCGTCGTTTGGATCCATTTGGACCATTTGTCATGGGATGTGGGCTTGTTGGGCCATTTAAACTGGGACAAGAACGTATCTTATGACGATTGGGCCAAAGGCTTCAAAATATTGATGGGCTATTTTGTGCTTGTGTTCGGAACATTACCATTTGGATTTAGTTGGACTCCTTGCCATGAGATGTGAACTCGTTGGGCCATTTAAACTGGGACGAGTTCACTCCTATGACAGTTAGCCCAAAAGCTTCTAAAATGATAATGGGCCGATTTGTTTGAAAATTTTAATTAATTTAGTATGTTCTATATGTTACATGCATCTCATGCACCTCATACATACATACATCATGTTAACACCCTCTATGTCTCAAAAAGACATCATAGATACCGTTTGGGTTAGAGAATGGACAAGACTCACTAAAAGAACAGTAACAAGCATGAGTGAATCTGATAATGAGGTATCCCGTATGGATCAGTTAGAGAACGGTCTCGCCAAGATCACTGAACAGTTGCAAGCTTTGACTACTGCTGTGGCTGGTATAGCCGGGTCTCGTGCTGGGGGTAGTTCTGGGGATGTGAGGCAAGAGGAACCTCCGAACAGATTGGGGGATGATATCCTCACTTTTGATGATGATATGGCAGAGTATGCAGCAGGCAGAGTATCTGGGTCTCAGGCAAAGTTACAGAAGCTCCGGGATCAGGTTGAGTCAATTAACCACAAGATGAGGGGTAAGAATGAGGATTTGCTGGATTATGACACGCTAACTTTCGAAGAACAGTTGCCGGTACAGTTCAAGATGCCTGATATGGCTAAGTTTACTGGAATGGGGATCCAAGGGTGCATCTCCGACAGTTTGTATCAGTCATGAGTTCAGTTGGCCTATCTCAGCGCCAAGTGCAGAAGATGTTTGGAATGTCGCTCGAGGGAGCTCCCGTGGTGTGGTACCACAGTTTGGAGAAGAAAGTGAAGGAAGATTGGAGGGAGTTGGCTGATGCCTTCCTGAAGCAGTACGTCACTGACCTAGAGATCGATCTGTCACTCCGTGATCTAGAGAATGTTAAGCAGAAAGCGGAGGAGAGTTTTAAGGAGTATGTTGACCGGTGGAGGGGTCAGTTATTGAAGATGCAGACTAGGCCTTCAGAGAAGGATCAGATTAAGATGATTACCAAGGGCACCAAGCCCTCAATTTACAGCAAGTTGAGGAGGATGACCTCCATGATTGCAGACTTTCGGCAGTTGAGGGAAACTGTCATGGATATTGAGGAAGAAGAGGCCGAGAATAGAAAATTCTATGGTGTGAACATGAGGCCTATTGGGGGGACATCAGGAACAAAGCCCGTTTCTGCTGAGATTGCCGCTATCCGGAACCGGAGATTCTCCAACTTGGGAAGACCCTTGTCCAAAGTATTGGAGAAGTTGAAGAGACAATGACTTCTGACACCCCTAGAAGCCAAACCATTACCCAATCCCCCACCATCACATTATAACCTAAACCTTTACTGTTACTTTCACCAACAAAAGGGCCATGACACCGACAATTGCGCCCGACTCCGCCATGAAATCCAGGACCTGATAGACTCCAAAAAGATACCCGACCCTGAAACAGAATGCCCCAACACACACCAGAAACCCCTTACCCAACTACCGTGCCGTACCGCCACCAACCTATATGATAAACTCTGGCCTACCCGAGAACCTTGTCCTCAAATCCTTTGACCTCCAAGTCGTTTGCCTTGGGATTTGGGATAGTAACAGCGAAGATGAAACCGAACATGGGAAGAGTTTCTGGGCAGACTTCTCCAGCAGTGATGAAGAAGAAGTGAGGGGTATGACACGCAGCGGGCGTTCCTATAATGATATGACTGATAAGGGTAAATGAGTGTTATCCGAGGGTAGGGAAGTGGCTGAGAATACAGAAAGTGCCGAGGGAGATGTAGTGCTACAGCAGTTGAGGAAAACCTGAGCAAGAGTGAGTATATGGGACCTGTTTTGTGCATCTCAAGAGCACAGGCGGGCCATGGTTGAGGCCTTAAGCAAGATAGTGGTGACGGAAGATGCCAACCCCGCAATGTTTGTTGGGTCAGTGCAAAAGGAGACTTTGCAAACAATCACTTTTTCTGAGGAAGAACTCCCAACTGAGGGGAGAAATCATAATAGACCTTTGTTTATCAAAGCTGAAGTGAGGGGTAAAAGAACCTCTTGTGTGATGGTGGATGACGGCTCATCCATTAATGTGTGCCCGTTGAAGATTTTGGCAAAGCTGGGTATGAAAGCAACAGATTTGGACCCCTCCAGTATGACCATCAAAGCTTATGATGACAGTAAGCGATGAGTTAAGGGTACATTTGTAGCAGTGGTCAAGGTTGGTCCCATTGAGGACAAAGTTGAGTTTACAGTGCTTGACATCCCAGCCACTCTTTCCTTGTTGTTAGGAAGGCCTTGGTTTCACAAACTTGGGGGCGTGTCTTCCACTTTGCATCAGATGATTAAGTTCCCGTATGAGGGAGAGATTGTTACCATCCGAGCTGAGATAGATAATGATGTGGCTGCCTTGGAGATACAACCTTTCACGAGGTTTCAGGTGTCAGCAACTTTTGAGGAAATTGTGGATCCTAATGTGGCTAAGATCATGAAAAAAATTAAGTTTGAGCCGGGTGAAGGTTCAAAATTTCCAGATTTCAGAGGACAGAGTACTCGGAAGGGTTTGGGATACACATCTGATGAAGAAAAGCCGAAGGTTAAGAAGAAGGGTCTGAAACTGATGGAATGTTTTGTGAAGGCTTCGGGATACCAAGGGGAGCCTGAACCGATAGAAGTTAATGGGATTGTGGTGCCTGGATTTGAGATCTTCCAGGATTTGTTGGGTGAGAAACCGCTGACTAAAGAAGTTGTGGAAGCAGAGAATTTGGAAGAAGAATTGATGAAGTTGGAGAGCCTGACTCTGGGAGAGGACAAAAAGCCTGAGGAAAACCTGGTTGCGGAGGAAGAAGTGTCTATAGATGATGAAGACATTTACCTTCCTGATTTGTTTGAATGTACTTCCGCATTATCCAATAATAAAGACATTTCTTTTGCTTAATTGCCTGAGTCATTTCCATTTACTCTGCACGAATCAAGTATATTTGATATCAGTTCGGCCAGAACTACTGCATTTAACTTGGGTACACTTGAGAACCCCAAGGAAATTCTGATTGCAAGTGAAGTTACTTCCGAAGAGATGGAGAAATTAGAAGAAGTATTGGGCAGATATGCCAAGGTGTTTGCTTGGTCCTATGAGGACATGCCTGGGGTAGACAGAAACATTTCCCAGCACACAATACCAATTTATCCGAATATGAGGCCAGTAAAACAGAAACTCCGACGGATGAGACCAGAATGGGCTGAGAAAGTCAGAGAGGAAGTTAAGAAACAGATATATGTGGGGTTCCGGGAAGTAGTAAAGTATCCTGAGTGGTTGGCTAATATAGTGTCAGTGCCAAAGAAAGACGGGAAAGTCAGAATGTGTGTGGATTACAGAGATCTCAACAAGGCTTGCCCGAAAGATGATTTTCCTCTACCGCACATAGATGTTCTGGTTGATAGTGCGGCTATATCTGCTATGTATTCATTTACAGACGGGTTTTCAGGTTACAATCAGGTGCTCATGGCTGAGGAAGATAAGCACAAGACTGCCTTTGTTACCAAGTAGGGTACTTATTGTTACAGGGTAATGCCGTTTGGCCTCAAGAATGTGGGAGCTACGTATCAGCGGATGGCCACTACATTGTTCCACGATCTGATGCACAAAGAGATTGAAGTGTATGTGGATGACATGATGGTGAAATCAGAGACAAGAATTGGGCATATAGAAGCACTGGAGAGGTTCCTTCAGAGAGTTGACAAGTACAACCTGCGGATGAACCTCAAGAAATGTGTGTTTGGGGTAACGTCAGGAAAGCTGCTGGGGCATACAGTGGGAATGGGAGGAATTGAGGTAGACTCTGAAAAGATCAAAGTAATCACAGAGATGCCAGCACCGAAGACTGAGAAGTAAGTCAGAGCATTCCTGGGGAAGATTCAGTACATCAGTCGGTTCATCGCCAAGTTGACGTCAGTGTGTGAGCGTATCTTCAAAATGTTGAGAAAAGATCAGCCGGTGAAGTAGAATGACCAGTGTCAATCAGTTTTCGACAAGATCAAAGAATATCTGGTAAAGCCTCATGTGTTGAAACCTCTGAGGTTGGGCAGACCTTTGATATTGTATTTGTCCATAGAATCAGAAGCACTGGGGGCAATGATGGTACAGGCAGATGAGACAGGGATAGAACATGCAGTTTACTATCTGAGTAAGAAGATGCTCCCGTATGAGGCTCGTTATCAAGAAGTAGAGAAGATCTGTCTTGCAGTGGTATGGGCTTCCAGAAAATTGCGGCATTATTTCCAGTCTTACAAGATCCAGGTAGTGGCAAAGGAGAATCCTCTGAAATATCTGCATTCAGTGCCTTCGCTAGTGGGGAAATTGGGCAGATGGTTAGTATTGCTGACAGAGTTCGACATTGAGTATCTCACCACCAAAGTGATCAAGGGGCGAGCAGTAGTAGAGTTTCTGGCGTTGCAACCTATTGAAGGGGATCAGTATAAGTTTGAATTTCCAGATGAAGAGATCCAAGCAATAACAGTTCAGAGATGGAAAATGTATTTTGACGGAGCAGTGAATTACAAGGGAGCCGGAATCAGGATTGTGATAGTGACCCCCGAATGAGAGACCTTGCCTTTGGCCAAAAGGTTGACATTCAGAGTAACCAACAACATGGCCGAGTATGAAGCATGTGCTTTTGGTTTGACTGCATTGATAGCCTTGAAGGCCGAGAGTGTGGAAGTCTACGGAGATTCTATGTTGGTAGTCCAGCAGATGCGAGGAGAATGGGAGTTGAAAGAAGAACGGTTGAAACCTTACCTTTTTCACCTCAGAAAGTTGGCACAGGTTATCCCCGATTGTAAGTTTCAGCACTTACCGAGAGAAGAGAATCAGATGGCAGATGCATTAGCTACACTTGCAGCAACTTGGGAAAATCCAGAAAAGTTAGTGATGAGACCGTTGATACTGACAACAGCAAGCAGACCTGTTTCTGAGATAGAAATAGTTATGGAAGTAGAGGTCGGCGACGGTAAACCTTGGTATTATGACATTCAGAGGTATCTCGAACATGGGGAACTCCCAGAGGGAGCAGACAGAAAAGACATAATAGTCATTCAGAAGTTAGCTTCCCAGTATGTGATTTTGAAAGGGGAACTGTACAAGAGGCAAGCAAACGGTATTCAGTTGAAGTGTTTGAGAAAAAAAGAAGCTCAGCATGTAATAGAAGAAGTACACGCCGGGGTATGTGGTCCGCACATGAACGGGTTGAATCTGTCCCGCAAGATAGTGAGACAATGTTTTTATTGGTCAACCATGGAAACAGACAGCGCGAAGATGGTAAAGCACTGTCATGATTGTCAAGCACACGGTAATTTGAATCACTTGCCGCACACAGAGTTGCACGGGTTGTCAAAGCTATGGCCTTTCTCAGGATGGGGAATTGATATGATTGGAGAAATTTGACCGAATGCATCGAATGGGCATCGCTTCATAGTAGTGGCAGTAGATTACTTCTCAAAGTGGGTGGAAGCCGAATCATTCCGCAATGTTACAGCAAAAAACAGATGGCAAAATTTATAGCTCGAACCTCATTTGTCGGTATGGTATGCCGCATCATGTAGTAACAGACAACAGAGTCCAGTTTCAAGGAGAGAAGAAGGCAATGTTACAGAAATACGGGATAGGCCACCACAAGTCATCACCGTACAGACCGCAGGAAAATGGGCCAGTTGAGGCAGCCAACAAAACTATAAAGATGATTTTAGCCAAGACGACAGAGAACTGCAGAGATTGGGCCGAGAAACTACCATATGCTTTGTGGGGGTACAGAATCAGTAAGAACAGCAACAGGGGCCACACCTTACTCTTTGGTCTATGGAATGGAAGCAGTATTGCCAATAGAAGTGGAAATACAGTCTATGAGGGTATTAGCAGAGGCAAAATTACCAGAACAAGAGTGGACCGCACAGAGGTTTGATCAGTTAGCACTACTGGATGATAAGAGAACGAAATCTTTGTATCACATGCAGTTGTATCAGAAGAGACTAGCCCGAGCATTCAACAAGAAAGTACGCCCCACCAAGATCAGAAAGGGTGATTTGGTACTTAAGCAATCAAAGCCGTTGATGACAGATCCAAGAGGAATGTTCAGACCTAACTGGGAAGGGCCTTACATAGTGCAGAAAGTAATGGGAAATGGAGTAGTGAGGCTATCAGACTTGGAAGGGAACGAGTTCACTGAGCCGATCAACGTAGATAGATTGAAGCAGTACTTTGCCTGAGGGGGAGAAGACCGAGCAGTCACCAAGGAAATTGGCAGAAGACCTAACCCAACAGAATAAGAAAATCATTCATGCATACACGTAACATTGCATTCTCTTCGTGTTTGTTTTTGTTTTGTGTTCGCAGGTTCGAAGAAAGGATAAAGTGGCAGAAATGAGCCAAGCAGCGTCAGCGCAGCTTCAGTTTCGGGGATAAGTCTCAGGAGGCCAGGCCCATATCGACTCGGGGGCGAGTCCCCACACCATGTCAGCTCGGGGGTGAGGCCAATATCAGCTTGGGGGAGAGGCCCCACATCATGTCAGCTTGGGGGCGAGGCCCATGTCAGCTTGAGGGCGAGGCCCACATCGTCAGCAGTTTTGGGATGCGTCCCAGGGTCGAGGCGCCCCTATTATCAGTTGCAGTTCTGGGATGCGTCCCAGGGTCGAGGGCCCACTACATCATCTGTTCGAGGGCAAGGCCCTCATTTCCATCGGTATCGGGATACGTCCCAAGGTCGAGGTGCCCCCGTTGTCAGTTGTAGTTATTGGGATGCGTACCAGGATCGAGGTCCACTGCAGCACCAACTCAGCTCGAGGCAGCAGACGAGCCAAGTAAGTGAAAATACATTGCATAAATTTGATAGGATTGTTCAAAGTCACACACTGCACAAGTCCCATCAAAGTGGGGGCGACTGTAGGCATTGCATTTTTTCATGTGAAACCCGATGATGAGTCTCAGTTGGAGGCACTACCTTTTTAGTTAAGGATATTGCGGGAAACGGTCGTCGGAAGGGAATCGGTGTTTCATTAGATTTTTATTCAATTGTTTAGCGTCAGGCTCACTTGTTGGACCTCCGTTTAAAGCACTCTTGGCCCAAACCCACTCAGAAAACCAACACAACACCTAGCTTACCAAGACAAAGCCCACGCCCACACCCACCTAGGCCCACACGCCCATGGCCTCTAAAATACACCCAAATTAAATGAAATATTAATTAAATTAATTATTAACTAAATAAAATATTAATTAAGTCATTTACCAAATTAAATAAGACATAAAATATAGTTATACCAAATTAAAATATTGTAACTTCCTAATCCAAAATATTATATACTAAATTAAACAAAACATTAAATTAAATCATACTTAATTAAGATAAATCACAAATATTATATACCTTACTTAACCAATATCATGCCTAAACAAGATAAATCAAATATTCAACCTTCCTAATTCACCAAAAATTTGTCCCCCCAATCAATCAAATCATTTCCTTGTTTGACACCAAATCCAATCTACTCCTTGTGAGACAAGACAAAGCCCTAGCCCTTGTCTATATAAACAACCCAAAACCAAAGCCAACCCCCTCTCCAATCTCTCACAATCCACACTCATACATGCCCAAGAAACCCTAGCACTCTTACGCATACAGCAACAAGAAGCAACACAATTCTCTTCATCTCCACCATCACTTCACCGAAAATAAACCTTCAAAATAGTCTACTAAAGCACCGAAACATCAACCCCAAAAACTACAGCAATATCACCGAAAAACACCTTAAAACAGTCCTTAAAATCCTTAAAACAGTAACATAAAAAACTACACCCTTAGCCTCCTTAAACAACCGAAAAATACAGCCCTTAGACCTCTAAAAAACGCAAAAATAGTAGCTTTAAAGACCTGAAACAGTAAGCAGAGAATACAGAGAAAACAGCAGCAAAACGGAGGTCAAACAGCAGCAAAACGGAGGTCAAACAACAAGCAAAACAGCAAAACGGTGAGCTAAGACGCTAAACCAGTGAACCGGAGAAGTTGAGGAGCTTTAACCCTTCCGATCTCCGTGCAACGTAAGTCTGAAAGTCGGCAAAAAAGTTTAGACCTGAGGGTATTTTTCACACTTGTTTTCAGTTTTATCTTTATTATTTATTGAGTTTTGTTCGCAAGATTACTATATTAAAATGCATGTTGTAGCCCTTGAGTAGATAAATATGCATATATTGTAAAATGATGTATGTTGTGGCCCTTGAATAAAATGAATAATGTGTCGCCTCTCGTGGTATATAGGATGGAAACTCGGACATAAATTTCATAGCCGATTCTGAATGGACGGTAATATGATTTGTACTCGGGATACAACTCCACGTACCACTTGAGTAAACGGCGCATATTTTGTTTTATGTTGTTTTGATTTGTTTGTCATTCGTTACTTGACTTCCGCATGTTATTTGTTTATGTAACGATGTGATCGAGCGCATGGGCTTAGTAAGTTAGATTAAAGGTCCCCTATTCTGAGGGGTTAAAATCTTTTACCACGATACTTTACCGCGCCGATCGATGTATATTCGGTTGAATGTAAGATGTGTTCAATCGGGTATACGAAGTCCGATATTACTGACTTTATTTTTATATGCATGACGTGATCGAGCGCATGGGCTTAGTAAGTTGGATTAAAGGTCCCTTATTCTGAGGGGTTAAAATCCTTTACCACGATGCTTTGCCGCGCCGGTTGATGTATATTCGATTGGATGTGAGATATGTTCAATCGGATACACGAAGTCCGATATCGTTGTCTTTACTTCTTTATATATGTATTGTGTTGTTTGCGCATGGGCTTAGTAAGTGCGATTAAAGGTCTTCTATTTTGAGAGGTTAAAACCATTTACCACGATGCTTTGCCGCGCTGGATAGTGTATGTTCGATTGGATGCGAGATGAGTTCAATCAGATACTTGAGATCCTGCATTATGGATTTGTTTGTTTATGTATTTGTTGTATGCATCAGGTCTGGTTCCGTTCGAACGCATTCTCGAATGCCACACGAACACGAACCTTCTGTTTATCGTTCGAACGCGTTCTGGAATGCTACGCGAATGCGCACGTAGTTTCTTAGTTTCATCAGGCATCAGGTCTGGTTCCATTCGAACGCGTCCTCGAACGCTTTACTAACGCGAACCTTCTGTTTACTGTTCGAACGCGTTCTCGAAAGCTACGCGAACGCGCACGCACTTTCTTTGTTTTATCATGCATCTTGTATCATCAGGTCTAGTCCCGTTCGAACGCGTTATCAAACACTACACGAACGTGAACCTTCTGTTTACCGTTCGAATGTATTTACGAACGCTACACGAACGCACACACACTGGACTGAGTCTGTCTCATCATATTTCTTGTGTAATTGCCTCTTGGGTGATCTCTCTTGCATTATGTAGTCAATCATATTATTTGTATTCCTGCATTTATCCATTCGATGTATTAATAAGATAGTACTCAAGCATGATTAGGTTGTTCTTAGTTTTCCATATCATATGATCGAAATATGTTCATGATATTGCCATGTGATGTTGTATGTTGTGATGATTAATTTCATACATGTGAACTTTGAAATATAATTATCATTGGAAATAAGTTGTTTAGGCTTGGATAAATTATTGCATAAATCATTTTATTACAAGTGGCCTAAGTAAGGGACCATTCCGAACCCAACGGTTTGAGGTCTTCCCTTGCGAGGGGTGAGTGCGGCCTTAAATCTCATTTTCCCGGTTCACACCGGGTGGCGACTCCATTATTCTCCGGTTTAGTCCCCCGCGGGCTACTCCGTACTCCCAACTAGGCCGCGAGCCTAGAACATCATGCGTCGCCCAGTTTCTGTGTCCCACAGCTAGTCAAAGTTGACAAATTCATTTTCCCAGCAGATTTTATTGTCCTTGATATGGAGGAAGACGCAGACGTGCCAATCATCCTCGGGAGACCATTCTTGGCTACAGGTCGAACCATTGTTGATGTACAAAAATGAGAACTAACCATGAGGGTACAAGACCAAGAAGTAACATTCAATGTTTTCAAGGCCATGAATTTCCCAGATTATGAAAAGAATGAGAAATGTTTCAGACTTGATGTGATACATAGTACTGTTCAGAACTCTGATGAAAGACAAGTTTCTACTGACAACTTAAAGCATGTCAATTACCTGTTGAGCCTGAAGATAAAGCGCACTGCGTACTAAAGAAGCCTATTCTTGCACTACAAGCAACAGAAGAGAAAAAGTTCCACTAGCTCAACGAATTGGAGGAATTTCACATACAGCCTTTTGAGGATGCCAAATTGTACAAAGAAAATGGCAAGAAAAGACATGATGAGAAGTTAGTGCGCATACAACTGGAACCAGGGCAGAAGGTACTGTTAAACAAATCAATGGTGAAATTCTTCCCATGGAAGCCAAAATCACGGTGGTCAGGTCCATTTATGATCACCAAAGTTTTACCAGATAGAGCAGTTGAGATACATGATCCTGACTCCAACAAAACTTTCAAGGTTAAAAACAACCGTGTTAAGCACTACTGGGGAGAATCATTTGAGCGACAAAAAGAAAGTGTCACACTTTCAGATCCAGCCTAACGATCGAGAAGTCACGTCTAGCTGACGACTTTAAACTTAGCGCTCGCAGGGAGGCAACCCATGCAATTTGTGTATATATTGTGATCTGGTGTGTTTTATTTTTGTGTGTTTAGTTTTTGCAGGTAAAGTCATTTCACGATGGAAGAAGCTCTCGCAAATCTTCACAAGCAATTTCCTTCTCTCCCTCAAAAATCTCTTATGAAAGTCTACAAAGCTCGCTTGGAACGGATGAGATTACTGATGATCAAAGGTATTCCTACTGACATTTGTTGGTTAATTGAAGTACGGGTTCGATTGGAAGGTGAGTCTTCTAACTCTTTTATTTCACATTTGTCTGGTTTAGGAAATAGCACATATGCTAAAAAGAGAAGAGCCAAAAGAATGTGTGTTTGTTATAAATGTGCTCGTATGTTTTGTAATACTCGTTGTCATTCTTTAGGAATGGTGTCTGATAACCGCGAAGATAAGATTAATTTCATTAGGGATGGCTTGAGTAAGGAGTCTTTAGATGACATATCTAAAAATCTTGAGACGCATCCCAGTGGATGTGTGTATCATGAAATTCGCATGTTATATGCACAATTCCAAAAGGAAAGATAATTGTTAAGTCTCAGGAATCTGACTCAAAAAGACCCTGCTTGCCAATTTATAAGAAAATTGGATGGGAAGTTTATCCCTGGCGCATAGACGTTAATCAAGCCGTTACTTTTCTTGTAAATATTATATCTCTTTGTCTTTTCCTGATAATTGTGATTTGTTTTGTTGTTTTCTTTTGTTTTCTCCGACAGGATCCATACCTTTTTTACTATCACGATATTATTTTACTATTTTGCTACTAATCGTCCTTTGGAAGATACTTGTGCTATTTTTACACACCGTTTTCAGGTATTATAAATTCAACTCATCATTGCACTTTTGAAGACATTCAGAGTAAAACATGGAAGCCACTTCAAGAAGACGAGTTGAAAACATCTGTGTGTTTTGTGGTAGTAGGTTGGTGTTAAGCCACAATACGTAGAAGCAGCGCAGGAATTGGGTCGAGTCTTAGCTGCAAGAAATATGCACTTAGTATATGGCGGAGGCAATCTTGGACTAATAGGGATCGTTTCAAAGGCCGTACAGGAAGAAGGCAGTCACGTTTTGGGAATCATCCCAAAACCCTAGGTAGAGGCAAATCTTATTGGATCATCAAACGGAGATGAACTGATCGTGCCAGGTATGTCTGAACGATTAGTAGAAATGATTAACTGTGCTAATGCTTTTATCGCTTTGCCAGGTGGCTTGGGCACATTGGAGGAAATTTTTATAGTGCTATCTTGGGCGAACCTAAACATACACTAGAAACCGCTTGGACTGTTTAACGTTGATGGATTTTATGATTTTCTTTGTGTGTTTCTTGATGATGCTCGGAGAAATGGGTTCGTGTCAAAACCTATGAAAGAACTCCTCTTCACTGCCAGAACTGCTTCAGATCTAATAGATCAACTCTTAGCCTATGAACCACAAGTTGACCATATCCTTTCAAAGATAAATTAGTCTGAGGACGATCGTGGTAAGAGGCGTCGGATTAATCTGGATCTTAACCGTTAATTTCCTGTAAAATTTCAGCTAACCAGGTACGACCTTCTAAACTCTTCTTCTACTGTTTAAGACATTGGGGACAATGTCTCATTTAGGTTTGGAGTGGGAACTAGTTGATCATGACCTTGTTTTTAGTTTGTGTGTTATTTTTATTTTTAGTCCAAAATTTTTCGAAAAATACAAAAAAAAATTGAAAAATTTTCAAAAATTACAAAAATATTTTGCATTTTTGTGTTTTTATTTTGACTAAAAAAGGTGAAATTGGTAAAAGATAGCTAAGTAAGGAGTTTCCACTCCTGAGACGTATCTCAAACCATTTTTTAAACAAGTTAATTTTGTTTATTTCTTTTTGAATTATTTAAATTTGTGAATTCTCCATAATACTGATTAAAATGGATCTTCATATGCTCAGTTGGCAGGTATTATCAACATACATGGAAACATACGGACATGAGCTAAAATTGAAAAGTTTGTAATATTCAGTGTTTTAGTTTAATTGGAGAAAGCATCTCAAAAAGCAATGGAGTAAAAAAAAACATCTAAGATCCGAGTTATTAAGTCTGTAAGGGTGTTTTAACACCTAGTGCCCTAAAACCAACTGGTTTGGGAGTCACTGGTCCAAAGCTCGCTACATGGATCAAAGATTCTGCAAAAATATATATATCTGAAGTCTGAGTAATTAAGTCCGTAGGGGTGTCTTAACACCTGGTGCCCTAAAGCCAACTGGTTTGGGAGCCACCGACCCAACACTCGCTACATAGATGGAAGATATTGTATATAAATAAAAAAAATCAAAAATCAAAGAAAAAATCAAAAAAATGAGAAAAATTATTCCATTGCTACAAAAAGGTGTGAAATCTGATAGAACTTTTGGACAAAAATATTACTCTCTTATCAACTGCACTTGTGACTGTTGTGGGCAAAAATGAGTTGATTAATATTTTGTTAGTTGTGTATATAGAGAATGATAAATATAATCGGAGAATTTACTTATTCAGTAATTTAGAAAGAAACAAAACAACTAGTAACTTAAAGTAGAAATTTCACCTAATTAGTCACTAACTTCTTTATTCTTTTTTCTCTTGTCTTTTTGCTTTTGTGTGCATTAGTTTCACTACCTTTTTACTTTTATAAAATGTTTGTGGGTATCATTGTTGCAAACCCTCACGAGACTACAACTCGTCCACTAGGGACACCTAGGGGTTTAAAGGCTTGTTGCATACGCTAAATGCAACCGTGATTCCTACGAAAGTGGATTAGTTAAATTTTATTATGTTATTTTATTTTGTATTTTGCTCGAGGACTAGAAAAATGTTAGGTTTGGGGGTGTGATGAGTGGTAAATCTATCATTATTTCCCACTCATTTAACCTAATATTTTGTATAGTTTCTTGAGTTTTGTGAATATTTTGATGTGTTTTGTGTTATTTTGTAGATAAAAAAAGTTTCAGGACATTCTAGAGGTGATTTGGAGCAAAACAGTGAAAATTGGCAACAAAGGCATTTTGGTAAATTGGCAAACAGTGACACGTGTCACCATCACAGCCGATCTGCTAACGTGCGCCGTGCCACGTGTCATCATCCTACGGTGCTGACAGTCACCATCGCCACGTGTCGCCACGTGTCACTCCACCTGTCAGCCACGTCATCGTCCACATCACCGGTTGATCGAGTCAAATAGCCACATCATCGCCACGTCATCATCAACCAATCACAGCGTGCCCCGTGTCGCAATTCTATGGTGCCGACAGTCAAATTGCCACGTGTCACCACATCAGCGCCATGTCAGCATCAATTATTGACTGACTTATCCTTATCTGACACGTGGCGGATAAGAATCTGAGCCGACCAATCATAAGCCGCCACGTGTCACAATAATTGAGCCTCAACCACCTTGCCACGTGTCACCTTATCACCTTATCCAGAATCTGCAGCCAACGAACCAGAGCGTGCCACGTCGATAAAACAGGCGTCGCGACGCGAGCTGGGTGTCGCGACGCGCGACCCTTACTAACGCCTATAAATAGAGCGTGAAATTCCAGTTTCAGATGTACCATTCTCTCTCACTTATTTGATGTAAAGAGGGAGTTTCTCTCTCTAGTTTCTTTTAGTTTTTAGTTTTGTAAATAATTTTAATTACGTTTTGTAATAATAGTAATTCATTTTCTTACTTTTTACAATTTTTACTATTCTCCATGATGTGGTAACTTCCCAGCTAGGGTGAAAGGTAATTCTTTTACTGTTACTATTTAGATTAATCTCCCTTAAAAATAATATATTCACTGTTTAAAATATTGACTTAAAAATGATACCGCCATATTGGTCGTTGGTAATTCATTTAATTGATTTAAACCTGACTAATCAAGGATAACGCCAGATTGGTCGGTTGGTAATTAAACTTTCTTACCGCCTATATGGCAGGTTCATGGACAAATCTTTTTACCGCCTTAATGGCTGGTTCGACTTAATTTGACTTAATCAGGTTACCGCCTATATGGCTGGTTGGTAAAATAATCACAAGTTTATATATTATATTATGGGAGATATCTAAATTAGTAATAGTAAAAGTAATTCCTTTTACCTTAGCATTTTATTTTATTGTAATTTACTTTTCATTATTTACTTTACCGCATTTTTACTTTATGTCTTTTATTTTCAAGTTTTTACTAGCCCTAATTATGTGTTGTAACTAAATTAGTTATCTGGGGTTGTGATAACTTTTAATATCACCGGTTTATAAAGGGTTAGATTATAGTTTGGGTATTATAAAGATTTATTTATTGAGTCTTAATCTTAATGATTTTTATTAACTGGCCACTAATAAAATTGATCTGGTAAATCTAAAATGAACTAGACATAGGGATTTTAGGTTTCAGCCTTAGACTCAATAGCCCACGATCTTCCTTGAAGATAGATAACCCTTTAATAGATTTCCTTACAGGATAGACATATACCTGTCGGGCGGGGGTAGCCATAATTGGAACTTAAACTTAATGAATCCAGATAATTTGGTTGACATAGACATATGGTTTAATTGGGTTAAACTGGGTATTTGTGTCTGACCATCGACAGAGGCTTACACATAATTTAGTGTTACAGGTTAATAAATCAATATATTACCCAACTATAAAATAACCACTTCATCTTTAAAATGATATTGGAAGAAATCACAACCCTATATAGTTTTTAATATTGAATTTTCTTAAACCTATTTTCGAACAATTTTATTTACTTGTTTTTTTTTAAATTTAGAATCGTCACCTTTTCAAATCAATCAAACAACCCGTTAGATACTAGTAATCATTTGACCTCATAAAATTAATAGCTTAGGTATTAAGTCCTCATGGGATCGATACTTTTTATACTACTTGAACGATACGTACGCTTGCGTTATACGTGTGTGTTTACGCCGGTCACATGCTTAAAACCAATTTTATCACAAGATTAATCAAATTAATCTTACACCAAAGAAGTCCCACCACACATGGAGAACTCTAGAAAAATTATAGGCATAATAAGAGTGTCTATTACACTCTAAAATGGCAACAATGTTGTCCAACAACAAATTAAAACAATATCACACTAATATTGCCAAAAACTACTTCACACATGCATTATAGCTTCCAATTCATCCATCAAACCACAAAAGCCCCAAATTTTTCAGATTTGAAGAACCCTATAACCCTTCTAAATTGTCAAGAAATAAGAATCAAGATTTCCAAGCTTTGGGTTTTGAAGACTTACCTTAAATCTCCAAAGTTCCTTAAGTTATTTCTTGATTTTCCTTCAATTTTGTGCTTGAATCATCAAGCATCAGTGAAACCCATTTTCATCTTCCTTGTTTGAGGCTTTTCGACAGTGAAGAAAGTGAACCAGAGAGAGAAACAAATTTTCCCTTTTTTATTGTGTTGACCGAATTTGGGGATATAAGGGCACTTTTGTCATTTGTAAAATTTAATCAAATTAAATGCATTACACTTTATAATATCCAATCAAAATTGGACACACAAAGACTAATTTAATTCATGCCATGTATTACCCTTAAATAATTACATGTGTGATAACATTTATCACAAATGAAAAATATTTAATAAATTAAATATAAACTATAAAGTCAAAGTAGTTAAAATCCAAATTTAACACTTTACCTTAAATTTAATGCCAAGTGTAACCAATAATAATTAAACATTTTTCATAACAATTATGAAAAAATTTATCAATTAATTATTATTATTATATATATTTTTATTTACATTAAATAACAAATACATATATTTATGGCATGTGTCAAAATCTCATTTGACGAATAATTAATGTGTATCTAATCGTATTGTGTATCAAATACAAACACACAATAATTATTATCGGACAAAATCCCCTAATGCATGTGTTATCGTTTAACCGATTAAACGATCTAAATTAATTCACTTAATCCGGTGAAGTATTATGAATAATCTGTATTATTCAAATCGAGTTGCCCAAGTGCTCAACGAGTACACTTCATATTGTAGGACTCTCTAAGTTTAGGTTTATCCGTCACGAAATCCAATTTCGTGTCCATAATCCACCCACTCATGGATTATGACGACCACAGATAAACTCGCTAAACTATGCAAGCCGAGGTCATTGTATACGTATAATCCCCCCATCACAGGCTATCCGTATTATACCTGTGATATAGATAACAACATCAAATCCATTCGGTATAATACAATCGACTTCCAATTTACGATCTCAAAATAACACTCGGAACTAATTTTCGATTTTATACCACGGCCATGGATTTACTATATCATAAACACGTGCGGATGCATATGCCCTGTACACAGGACTGACGGATCCTATCTTGATACACACCGGATATCATGAGCATCAGTCCACACCCAACGAACAGGCGGAGGTCTGATCATGAATAGATCGTTGACGTGACTGCCATCAAAGTGTGGAGGATAACTCACATATCCCACTGTGGTATCTCAAGTCGAATGACCACTATGCTCGCTCAACTCGAGAAGATTCCCATTGACGTTGGTGTACCATCTATTAGGAAATCTTCAGTGAGTCGTTCGGTGTCTTATCAAATAAACACATACATGTCTATACGAGTCTCCCGAAACTCATGGTTCACTGGGATAAACCATCAGACCAAGTCATGATATACGATAAGTATTGGTCTCAGCGTATTTTACTAACCGACCCGTGTTAGTAAATCTTAACCAGAAACTTTATTTAAGGATATACATCTTATAGTGCGTTTCCCAATGTCAATTACAAACTACATTGTAACTGCGCACTATATTGTAAATCCTAGAGTCTTTGTCTAATATACATGTATCACTGAACCAGATTCAGTTTCGATCTAATTGTAATCAGATATCTAATCGTAATTAGATCAAATAAATGTATAAAAGACAAGGGTGCTACCATTAATTAAGTAATATAATAGAAAAAATAATTGCTTGTATTTATATATCGGACATAAATACGATCCGGATTGGCACTCCGAGCACCAACCCTAATAATTTCTCCCACTTGCTCTAGTGTCAATCCAGGGTATCCTATACACATCTTAATGTGTATCACATACTCATGGGCCTCAAGAGCTCACCAGTACTCAAGAGGTAGGCAGCAACAAGTAAGTCTGCTTTAAAAAATCGAATCTTTCCAACAAATCCAACCGTTTTCCTTAGCCAACATCATTCATATTTTGTAAAATCCAAATTCCACATCAATATGACTCAGACGTTATATTAGTACTGTTGGAATTCTCTAAGCATCCCAAGATCATTTCAAGCATTGAAAATACATGTGAATACAATCAACGAAGTTGCGGAATACTTACATCGAGCGGTTGAGACGATGCGGTGAAGACAAAAATCGTTCTGCCCTCCTCCATGAAGCTCGGCAGTGAGCAGTTTTTGATCTTCAAGATTCGGCCATCTTGGTCCTCCATTGATGCTCCAAGCTCCAAGCTTTGGTTGATGGTGATTCCATGCTCATGGGTGGACTTCCCTATCACATTCGCATGACTTCGTAGTGTGCTAGCACTCTTGATTTTGCAACAAAATCATGACTTTGCTTCCCTTCCTTGCTCACAGTTTTGCCCAGAAAACAGAACAAGAAATGCCCAAATGGGCGTGTGAGAGAGATGAAGAAGAAAGAGAGAGAGTGTTATGTGTGTTGGTGGCAAAAGTGTGTATCTAATACACTTTTTTTTTTAATTTTGCAAAATCAATTAATTGATTTCCAAAAAACAAAACAAATACCAAACATTTAAAATATATTAAATGTCAATCAAGCTTTCAAAAAGCTTTCCAACCACTTCCATCAAGTCACATCACTCAATCAATCAAGGGACAAGTTGTCACATCACTCAAAGTGACTCATGATTTGACGCTTGATGCAACTAACGATTTGACGCTTGATTTGACTTGCGTGCCGTACTCGAATTCGAAATGCGAATGCGCTAGCAAAAAATCCCGGGCTCGGGTTCGCTAATTCCAAATTAACAAATTTTCTGTTGCGACGTAATTAAATGATTATGCCTAGCGAAATCACTATTCACGTCGCTAACGAATTAATTCTAAATTAACTCGTTCGCCCGAATTAAAATCTAATTTTAATTCCGCATCGAAATCCAATTTCGTTTAATATATCGAATATATTAATTTATCGATTAATTTCAAATTAATCATTCTCTCTCTTTTATTGATATTTTATCCCAGATAAAATATCTCTGCAATTAATCCCAGATTAATTCTCTCTTTCATCCAATTAATCCCAGATTAATTAAAGTGCAAGTCATACGTCATCGGTGAATCTTCGGGAAGCGACCCATGAGATCCCCGGATATGTTGGCAGTAAATTCGGTCGTCGGACTATCCGAACACGTAAGTACCTAGTACTACGTTTGTACCGATTTACAAGACAAGGTTGGCTTCTAGCAAAGCGCCATACCTACCCAATTCTCCATAAACATGCTTACAGGAATAAGTGATCTATATCGGGCGTAGTATTGTGTATTTCGATCCAGTAACGAATGTCACATGCTAGGCCTGGGGCTGGAATTGTGTCTGCCCCGTACGAAGCACATGTCGGATGTCTGGTAACTAGTCTCTAAAATCATATATACATGACCTAGTCATAATATCCCGATAGCCGCAGCATATAAGAGCACCAGTCCCGTATCCTACGTGACATCATCTCCACTATGACTGGAGTGATACTTTCATCTTGACATCACACCCAACACACTACGATTCTCGATATACCCAGAAGAGGCGTACACAGAAACCGGTTAAAGCCCTGGACGACCAAAACCAAAGTATATTGATTGTCGTAAGTATTAGCGGTGCAAGTCTCAGGTTAAGACCAAATACACCTATCCTGATTTCGGACTTCCATAGGCACATAGTCATACTACCAATGGAATTCCGAGGGGGTCTATCCAGAGCGAAGCTGTTTCCCATACCATCGGTAAAACACAACCTTCTATTACACTTGCATGAGTATCCTATACCCAAATATATGATAACTATGTCGTTGTGCCCTCACAACGCGCACAAGTGTAATACTAGTCTTTTACGCATTTATCGATGTCCAATCTCGATAATACTCTGACTAGGGATATTTAATGATTTATCCTTCGTGGACTGATACTGTCTCATATCATTCTCAATCCAGGAACAAATCATAAGGACCTCCTATCATTTATACATCTTGGTGATCTAATCACAAATGATAAGAGAGCAATCTCCTTTGTCACATAGTTAATTTGTACAACAACACCATGATCTGTACAAATAGTGACGTTATTGGTCATAATTGTCCAACAATCTCCCACTTGGCCTATAGCCAGTCACTCGAGTGTCTTACACCCGAACTATGTGTGGTTCGCTCAAACTGCTGAGAAAATGCTTTCGTCAGCGGATTTGCTTGATTATCATCTGATGCGATTTATACGATCATCACATCGCCACGATGTATGATCCGAACGAATCAGATGAATATCGAAGTATATATCTGGATCGTTGATGAGACCATTAATTCTTTAGCTTGTGCTGAAGCCTAGCTCAGCTGCTAAAAGAACTATATCTAATCTAATTAGATTTGTATCGACCCAAATGGCTTCTATTGCTGTCTCAGCTGCAGCAATAACCCGCATTTGTTGTTTATTCGGTAACAGTATCTTGCTTGGAAGATTTCCAGCTCACTGTTCCGTTATTCAAACTTTATAGTACCGTTTTGCTCGGTTTAGGAAACTTGCAGTAATGACCCCAGTCACTTCAAGTTTTCCATCTCCATAGTAAAAGAAAACATCCTTAGATCTCTAAGAAACTAATGGATGTTCTTAACATCAATCCAGTGACTATCACTTGGATTGGCCTGTTTGTGAATTCATATGCTCAAAGCGTATGAGACACCAGGTCGCGTACATTTTTCAATGTACAAGTTCTCGGAGAGTTTTATCGAAAGCCAAGCTTTCGCCCATTTTATTATTGGAATATCATTTCCAAGAAATGACATATTATCATTATTTATAGGACAGTCATTGTCAGTGCGCTCCCACTAACCCTCTTATATACACAAGAATCATTTCCGTTTTGAATTAAATCATAAACCATTATGATTACATCAAAACGATAATTCCAAGAACGTAATGCTTGCTTCAATCCAAACATGGATCGAATAACCTGCAAACCTTGTTTGCTAGTTTGCGTACGACAAAACCTGAAAGGATGTTGTAAACATCCTCCAAAAGGTTTCCTTTTAAGGAAAGCGATTTTGCCGTTCAGCTGCCATATTTCATAAATGAAACATGCAGCATCAGCAAGCATTATCCAAATGGATTTATCAATGGCAGCAAGTAAAAGGTTGAATCGAAATCAACATAATGTTGATAACGATACCTTTCCGCTAAAAGCCTAGCTTTATACGTTGGTATGTTGCCATCCATGTATGTCTTCCTTGAAGACTTATAAAGTACCAATAGGCACAATGCCTTGCGGTACATCAACTAGTATCCAAACTGGTTGATATACATGGAATCCATTTCGGATGTCATGGTACTTTGCCATAATTAGGGAGTCGATACCTTGTATCACTTCTTCATACGTAGTCAGTTGGTGTTCCTCAATAAGATTGACATCTTTATGAGGTGAGATCAGAAACCCATACCCCAGGTTATTTTCTGATTCTCTCCGACTTACGCGGTTCTTATGTATTCGAAGATTATTGGTATAGTTTCATCCTTGATGAACTATTTGTGTTCCAATAAGGAATGGGTGCCTTGAATAATATTACTCCGTTTTTCATCGAGTTTTACTATCCTCCCACTTACCACTAGATATAGGTATTTCTCTTAGGAAAACCGCATGGTGAGCAACAATTAAATTGTTCTCTTGTGAGATGTATAAGTACTATACTTTGGTATCCCTATGATAACCTACAATTGGCACTTATCCAATTTGGGTTTTAGTTTGGTATCATCCAAACATATGCCTAGCATCTCAAATATTCAGGAATGAGAAACCTAGTTTCTTTCCTGTTCATATCTAATATGAGATCTGTCAAACAGATTTTATGGAACCTTATTCTAAATAAGTTCTGCACTGTTTAAAGAATATCCGTTGAAGGAAATGGTAGCTCAGAGCGACTCATGATTAACCTTATCATGTCCAACAAAATTTGGTTTATCTTGTTCATACACAACGTCAAATTGACGTGTTCTGGGAGGAGTCCTCATTTGAAAGAATATTATACTCTTTCAAGTATATTAGAAACTTATTGCTTAAGTATTTTCATCAGAGTCTAACCGTGATGGTTTAATACTTTAGCCGATTTTTTTGTCTATTTCGTGTCGAAACTTTAAAAGTTTCCGATTTTTGTTTCATAAGAAACACATATGTTAGTGTTCCTAGAACATGCCAAGGATCTAATAAGCATGTAAAGGTGTTCATAAATTCAAAATAAGTTGCGGAATATACTTACAATGAACGGATTTGAGCTTTAAAATTTTGAGAAGAGATCTCCAAGATCCAAGCTTTAAGTGATGATTCCAACTCTTGAAGTAGTTTCCCTATCACCTTAGTTGATTTCTCCAAGTGCTAGCTTTGTTGATTTTGCCACAAAATCAAAGAGAAGAAGGAGGCTAGTTCACGCCCATTGAGAGGTTCTCTAGGGTTTTTCATTTCCAAAATGTGTTACAAGTGTGTAGAGTAGAGAGAGAGAGAAGGCTTTTTGGTTTTGTTAAAGGGTTTTACCCTTTTACCCAAAACCATGTAGTTGGGGTAATTTGGTTTCACCTAAACCAAGTGGTTGGAAAGTAAGTGGTTTTGGCATAAATGCCAACCACTTTCCAACCACCACTTCACATGTATGACATGTGTGAAGTGGGCCCCACCATTTTGAATTCAAAACTCAAAATGTCTCTACGAACATTTACCGCGGCTCGGTTCCGTTTAATCCGATTAAACAAACTTTCGTCGCTAAATAATTAAATCTAATTTAATTAAATAACGATGCCTCGCAAATATATTACGAACGTCGTTTACGAATTAATTCTAAATTAATTCGTTCGTTCGTATTAAAGTCCAACTTTAATTTCGTAACGAAATCCAATTCATATTAATATATCCGATATATTAACTTTAGCCCATACGAATAAATAAATAGAAAAAATCAAATTTAACTATTAAATTTATTTTACCGATTAATTCCAAATTAATCGCGTTCTCTCTTTTCCGAACACATTTAATCCCAGATTAAATAATACCTCAATTAATCCCAGATTAATTTTCTCCATCTTAATTAATCCCAGATTAATTTTCTCTCTTAATTAATCCCATATTAATTCTAATTTAAATCATCTGTCATCGGTGAATCTTTGGGAAGCGACCCAAAATATCCCTGGATATGTTGGCAGTAAAAACGGTTATCGGATTATCCGAATACGTGCGTACCTCGTACCACGTGCTTACCGATTTACATGACATGGTTGGCTTCTAGCAAAGCACCGTGCCTACCCAATTCTCCAGAAATATTCTTACTGGAATATATAATCTATCTCATGCGTAGTATACGTAGTATTGAAATCCAGTATCGAATGCACGTGCTAGGCCTGGGGCTGGAATGTGTCTGCCCCGTACGAAGCACATGTCGGATGTCTGGTAACTAGTCTCTATAATCGGATGAACATGACCTAGTCATATCATCCCGATGACTGCAGTACTTAAGAGCACTAGTTCTGTATCCTACGTGACATCATCTCCACTATGACTGGAGTGATACTTCCGTCTTGACATCACACCCAATACACTACGATTCTCAATATACCCAGCAGAGGCGTACACAGAACCGGTTAAAGCCCTGGACGACCAAAACTAAAGCATACCGATTGTCGCAAGTATTAGTGATGCAAGTCTCAGGTTAAGACCAAATACACCTACCCTGATATCGGACTTCCATAGACACATAGTCATACTACCAATGGAATTCCGAGGGGTCTATCCAGAGCGAAGCTGTTTCCGTACCATTCGTAAACACAACCTCCTATCACACTTGCATAAATATCCAATACTTAAATATATGAGAACTATGTCGTTGTGCTCCCACAACGCGCACAAGTGCGATACTAGTCTATTCCGCATTATCGATGTCTAGTCTCGATAATACTACAACTATAGATATTTAATGATTAATCCTTCGTGGACTGATACTGTCTCATATCATCTCAATCCATGAACTAATCATAAGGACCTCCTATCATTTATACATCTAGGTGATCTAATCACAAATGATAAGAGAGCAATTTCCTTTGTCACATAGTTAATTTGTACGACAACACCATGATATGTACAAATAGTGACGCTATGGGTCATAACTGTCGAACAACATAACCATAATGTGATGCCACATCCGTAAAGGTCACGAAATATTCATATCCACTTCTATCCTAGCTTGACATGGGCCCACTTGCTTCACTATGAACTAGGGTTAACAGATCGGTGGCATTGCACTTTTACAGAGTAAAGGTGTTTTAGGCATTTTGCCCAATAAACTAGATTCGTAGACTTTATTTGAATGGAATCAAATTAGTCCTAGTACCCACTCTTCGAAAGTGTGGATATACGATTCTTGTTTGATTGTGTCCCAGACAACAATGCCACAATATGTTTATCCTGATCAAATCAGTTTGAGCTATTTGTTTGTCATGTTATATGTTTGAGATTTATTTATATTCAAAATATAAATTCTATTATTCACATCTAATGTGCTTATCTCAATATCATCTTTATATAATGAAACACTCTAGTGTTCTAGAATATAAAGGTAAACCCGCAGCTGATTAAACACTGATATATAGATAATGTTTCTAGTCAAACTAGTTACATTATAACAGTTTCTAAATTTAAGTACATACCCGAAGGTAGTTCCTAAACTTAGGTATCTACGGTTAAAACAGTGACTTTCGTCCCGTTTCCGATTCGCAGATTAATCTCAATCTGAAGTCAATATCCTGCTCATAGCAGATTCTGAACATCAGTTTATATTTATGTATCACACTAAGTATTTAAAATCCAATTTTAATATTAGTAGTGAACATATTTTATGAGAGCCTTGCTCGTTCTTCAATTCCTTCATGTCTGCTTTGTCCAAACGGCAGTCACGCTTCCGCGATCCCGTTTGCCACATTTAGACAGACATTTTGGGATATGTCCTTTATCTTCCCAGAAGATTATAATGATTTTGCCTTTTCCCTTTTCGGTACCCCATAAGCCTTTGGCCAAGCCTTGGCCTTCTAGAATATCGAAATAAAATGCGCCTTGCGCTACTTGTCTTATTGCAAATTTTGACTTTGTCTCCTTGAGAATAGTCATTAACTCTCCAAGAGTTTTGTATTGCAATTTATTACTTCTAAAATCTAAGCATAGATTTATGAAGATCCTTCAATTTCATTATCATACTTTAAGGATCTAATCCTTAGTTCTGATTAAGAAATTAAGGAATCTACTCGGCAAGATTATCGGATTAAGCACTAAAGTTATCATCACATAAATCTTCCAAAGATTATGCTCTACTATTTGCTTAACTCTGGGCTTAGGCCTAACATGTTATTTTATCAAATAAAGTAACTTATTAATTTCCAGGACCATCCTGAAACTTTATTCCCAATTTGAAAATTAAACCATTTAAATACATTTTCCCTAGGATTATGTTTTAAATGTCAATCTTTCAATTTTATCTTGATTCTAATAGTCCAACTATTTAATCAATGATTTTGGTACTATTTATTATAATGATTACTATAATCCATTATATAATCAATTATAATTGAATTGTTTGAATACAGTCCAACTGTTAAGTAAAACAACAATTAAATATTAGTCCAACTAATAAATAATTTATTTGACGAATGATATTTATTTTAGCGCGTATGGCAAGTAATTAAACGAATATTGAAAATTCAATTCTTGCCTCCCACTATTTTTTGGTGAGCCTCTAACCCTCTGTCGAGTACTCGGGAAACCGTGTTTCCTAGTGGGATAGGATCCCGTTAAATATCACACAATCTTGACTTTGGCCAACAAATTGTATGATAATTAACTAGGTAGATCTCTAAGATCAATTGGATCCGATCCAATTCCTAGATCCAGTAGGGGGACATCTAAGTCCGAAACATATATCTTATATATGCCAATATATCCAATATATTGCCTAACCTTTTTCCTCTGAATCAACTAAGCCTTGGCTTTGGCACAACAAACTTAGTGATCACAGTTAAGCGTGACCCATTGACCATGGAAAGCTTCGTAATCAATGTCGATGGACAAGA
Organism: Zanthoxylum bungeanum; assembly: GCA_019454045.1. Taxonomy (NCBI): domain Eukaryota; kingdom Viridiplantae; phylum Streptophyta; class Magnoliopsida; order Sapindales; family Rutaceae; genus Zanthoxylum; species Zanthoxylum bungeanum. The sequence continues at coordinate 17,487 of SKCR01021054.1, read as the reverse complement.
AGTGATCTTGACTTTGGCCAACAAATCACAACTTGGACAAGACACTGATATGGAACAAAGCTCTTGTGATTCAAACACATCCTCGACGGACAAAGGCCTTGACTTTGGCCAACAAACCAATGCCAGTCTCGGATCTTGAGTAAGAATCACTCAATGGAAGGAAAAACGCTTAATATTGTTTGAGGGTTTTTTGCGTGCAAATTGGCAACCAAATTATTATCTTTGTTAAGGTCTCATCATCATACACCCTTAAACATGCATTCTAAACACATAATAAAGCGCGTATAAAAATATAATAATGATATGCGGATGGATACTATACACATTGATCCTAGATCAAATCTCTCCATTTCCTCTCTCCCGCTAGCACAAGTATTTACTTCTACCCGTTACACTACACTTCTAAAGAAACCTCATTTACATTGAGGGGAATAGGTGAGAAGAGAAATACAAAGAGTATGGAGGTAATAGGCTGGACACGCAGGTCCAATTAATAAATTCTAAATTTATTACAACAATTTCTAAAATTGCCCCACCCATCTAATATCCATCTGATATACATTATTCATGCATCGCAACCATGTATTCACACAAGCATGTTATCAATCAATCTAATCAAATTAATTAATCTGATAATTAATGACCATCCAATGTTCAAACAACGATTTGATTTTGCTCGAGTCAAACTCGTTTTGCGAATAAGTACTCAAAGTACGAATTCTTGAATTAAATTAAACTACAAAATTAAATCCAATTTAATATGTATTTAATACTAATTTGCTATTTAATTCCAAATTAAATATTACATTTTATTAATAAACCTTTACGACTTAAATTCCAAATTTAATCGTTACGGGTCTCAAAGCCTGATTAACGTCCAACGTTAATTTAATTAAAGTCCAAGGGGTTTTAATTAATTTCTTAAGGCGTGCACTTTTGGTCAACTCGGGTCAAACCCAATAACCAAAGTCCAATCAAGTAATAACCCCATAAGCCTAGAAATAAATTTAGGCCCATTAGGCCCAATTAAATTTATTAAGGTCCATTAGTCGCATTTGGGCTTTATGGAAGCGTTTTTGGGCCCAATTGGATCCAACCAATTTAGCCTAAACCCTTCTTGGTACAACCAAGCCCATTTACAACATTACAAGCCTAAATCCAATTTAAGCCCAATCTAATTAAATTACAAAAATCCAATTTCACAATTTAATTAACCTAAAGTGTATAACATAATTAATCACCCAAATTAGCATTTCTAAAACATCAATTTACACAATTAATTATGATTATCAACATTAAATCATGTCCAACACAATTTATCAAAAAATCAAACCCAATTCATGCTTCAAAGTCTTGGCAATGTGGGGTTTTCAAAATCGATTCGGTTTCAATCAAATTAAATCCACAATCAACATTTCCTGAATGATTCTAACTCATCCAATGAATCAAAATCAAAACTCCAAGACATTTAGGGTTCATGTCATTTTCGGCCAAGCCTTACATTTTGGGAAAAATTGTTCCAAACCATTTTTCTTGAAATTGATCCAATCAAACTTCAATTAAACATAATTTAAGCATACTTAATCATCCAATTTCATCAAATCATGCTCAAACACATTTTACCCAATTTTAACCCTAAATTATTTTCATGCTCAACCTTGCTTATAGATACCATTGTTGGAATTCTCTAATCATCCCAAGATCATTTCAAGCATTGAAAATACATGTGAATACAATCAACGAAGTTGCGGAATACTTACATCGAGCGGTTGAGACGATGCGGTGAAGACAAAAATCGTTCTGCCCTCCTCCATGAAGCTCGGCAATGAGCAGTTTTTGATCTTCAAGATTCGGCCATCTTGGTCCTCCATTGATGCTCCAAGCTCCAAGCTTTGGTTGATGGTGATTCCATGCTCATGGGTGGACTTCCCTATCACCTTCGCATGACTTAGTAGTGTGCTAGCACTCTTGATTTTGCAACAAAATCATGACTTTGCTTCCCTTCCTTGCTCACGGTTTTGCCCAGAAAACAGAATAAGAAATGCCCAAATGGGCGTGTGAGAGAGATGAAGAAGAAAGAGAGAGAGTGTTATGTGTGTTGGTGGAAAAAGTGTGTATCTAATACATTTTTTTTTTAATTTTGCAAAATCAATTAATTGATTTCCAAAAAACAAAACAAATACCAAACATTTAAAATATATTAAATGTCAATCAAGCTTTCAAAAAGCTTTCCAACCACTTCCATCAAGTCACATCACTCAATCAATCAAGTGACAAGTTGTCACATCACTCAAAGTGACTAATGATTTGACGCTTGATGCGACTAACGATTTGATGCTTGATTTGACTTGTGTGCCGCACTCGAATTCGAAATGCGAATGCGCTCGCAAATAATCCCGGGCTCCAGTTCGCTAATTCCAAATTAACGAATTTTTCATTGCGACGTAATTAAATGATTATGCCTAGCGAAATCACTAATCACGTCGCTAACGAATTAATTCTAAATTAACTCATTCGCCCGAATTAAAATCTAATTTTAATTCCGCGTCGAAATCCAATTTCATTTAATATATCGAATATATTAATTTATCGATTAATTCCAAATTAATCGTTCTCTCTCTTTTATTGATATTTTGTCCCAGATAAAATATCTCCGTAATTAATCCCAGATTAATTCTCTCTCTCATCCAATTAATCCCAGATTAATTAAAGTGCGAGTCATACGTCATCGGTGAATCTTCGGGAAGTGACCCATGAGATCCCCGGATATGTTGGCAGTAAATTCGGTCGTTGGACTATCCGAACACGTAAGTACCTAGTACTACGTTTGTACCGATTTACAAGACAATGTTGGCTTCTAGCAAAGCGCCATGCCTACCCAATTCTCCAGAAACATGCTTACAGGAATAAGCGATCTATATCAGGCGTAGTATACGTAGTATTGCGTATTTCGATCCAGTATCGAATGTCACGTGCTAGGCCTAGGGTTGGAATTGTGTCTGCCCCGTACGAAGCACATGTCGGATGTCTGGTAACTAGTCTCTATAATCGGATATACACGACCTAGTCATAATATCCTTATAGTTGTAGCATATAAAAGCATCAGTCACGTATCCTACATGACATCATCTCCACTATGACTGGAGTGATACTTCCATCTTGACATCACACCCAACACACTACGATTCTCGATATACCCAGAAGAGGCATACACAGAAACCGGTTAAAGCCCTGGACGACTAAAACCAAAGTATATTGATTGTCGTAAGTAGCGGTGCAAGTCTCAGGTTAAGACCAAATACACCTACCCTGATTTCAGACTTCCATAGACACATAGTCATACTACCAATGGAATTCCGAGGGGGTCTATCCAGAGCGAAGCTGTTTCCCGTACCATCGGTAAAACACAACCTCCTATTACACTTGCAAGAGTATCTTATACCCAAATATATGAGAACTATGATGTTGTGCCCTCACAACGCGCACAAGTGTAATACTAGTCTTTTACGCATTTATCGATGTCTAATCTCGATAATACTCTGACTAGGGATATTTAATGATTTATCCTTCGTGGACTGATACTGTCTCATATCATTCTCAATACAGGAACAAATCATAAGGACCTCCTATCATTTATACATCTTGGTGATCTAATCACAAATGATAAGAGAGCAATCTCCTTTGTCACATAGTTAACTTGTACAACAACACCATGATCTGTACAAATAGTGACGCTATGGGTCATAATTGTCCAACAAGTATTGTGCTATTGCTACTGAGTTTTCTATGTATTTAGAGATCTAATCCAAATACTACGAGACAACCGCAAACACTATACTAATATGAAAACTTCTAATCTTTAGGGTCACTTTGTAACTTCATAAGTCAGAACTTCATAAGTTGCAATTGATTCCACTAGTTTAGTAGAATCAATGGTGACACTCCTACTGCATCTTTTCTGACTTTATATGACATAGACCATCTAATGTCATAATTAGGATCAAAACTAATCTGACCTTATGGTTGCTGACTAAATTCTCCATGTATGAGAAACTCGTTCTTAATATCTCAAATATCACAAAGAACATGTTTCTAGAACCATCATATGGTCTGCAACATATCAAAATAACTCATAACAATTACAATTAAATTGATATCTTTAATCGCACATAATATAGTATTCATTACACTATCATCCTATGATGCATAAGATTGACGAGACATTCCAATCAATCTATCTTTCGATAAAGGAATCATCATTTACGAAAGATGAATACTATATTTATAAAAGACACGTTAACTGTCAAACAGTTACACTAACTGTCATACAGACAGTCTTATTGTGTCTTTTATTAGATCATATCTAATATGTGACTAATAGGAGTATCTCACAAGTCTCTTAGTTCTATATCATATATGAAACTTTATATCAAATATATCAGACATTGCTCCCACTGTATACACGGAGAAAAGAATACTTAGGATATATATAATACTAGAAAGAAATTTGTACGCTCCCACTGACCCTACTGACAAATAATTTCAACAATTCAAACAACCCCCTTCACCAAGGCCTCATTTGATATTCTTGTGCTAGGAAGATGATATTCTTGTGCTAGGAAAATGATATTCTTTACTTGCAAATAATTTCAACAATTTCAAACAATCATTTGCCAGCTAATAATAAAAAAGAAAATCAAATCAGTTTTGCATCTTGAACACACCGAAATCATTCACCATCATTTGTTGACATCCACAATTACAGTGTCTCATTTGAGGCACTGTAACCTAAAAAAATGATTTAAAAAAAAAAACAAAAACAAAAACAAAAAAACAACCCCTACACCAATTTACCTCAAAATCATAACAACAAAATCCTAATATTTTGAAAATTAACAGTAACCAAATTTTAATACATAATATACATAACTAAATTTTAAAAATCCTAATTTTCGAATTTACCCAAATTCCGATGAATGTGATGATGCCGGCGATGGCAAGCGGCTTTGTACAAGCTCCAACGATCCAATTTTTGTGGTGGCTGGTTGTGGGTCGTCGGTGCATGGAGTTCTTGAAAGAGAGACCAGAGAGTGAATCGGGGAAGAATGGGTATTTGTATATAAAATATTTACCGACTGAATTGCGGTCGGTAAACGAAAAATGATGAGATTTCCTTATATATTCCAATCTATTTTCTTTAATCTTCCATATGGTCGACTAGGATATCTGAAAATGCTAAGATTTCCTTCAACCTTTTCAACATCCCCACCATCTTCATTACGAGGAACTTTTCGGAAACTCGTGTTCACATGAGGTTCAAAAAAATGTGAATAAAATGTTGATGCTTCCTATATACGCGTTACAAATGGACCCTCGACTTTTGCCTTATTTTTGGCATTATGTTTTAAATGTCGATGGTATATGATAAAACAATCACAGAAATAATATACAATCAACAATTCTATTGACATAATAATAAGTAAGATTATTTTCGATTGTTACCTCTCAAACGGATACATCTATCGGTGTTGTACGAGTCCATCTATTTTTGCTTCATACGAAAAGTGTATCGGAAGCTGTTCCATGGAATCGAAGAAGGCTGGAGGGAAAATACACTCTAATTTGTATATAATGATTAGGATCTCTTCTTCAAATCTTTCCATCTCAACCACTTTAAGAGTAGTTGATATTAAGTTTTTGAAAAATAAACTTAACTCTGTAAGTGTCTGCCAAACATGACTTATAAATAATTCATGAAATGCAATTAGCATTAACCTTTGCATAAACACATGACAATCATGACTCTTCATCCCAAATAACTTATACTTTCGCATATCCACACATCGACCTATATTCGAAACATAACCATCTGGGAACTTGAGTTCTTACTATAAAACTTCTAGGAACTTGAGCTCTACTAAACATAAAACTTATTTTTGATTTCTATCTAATGTGTAACATGCTCTAGGATACTTCCCGGACTCTGCATACATTTGCAACACTGGTCGTTTTCATAATAACATTGTGCCTTCCCATGCTTTGGCAGTATCTTTAGTCTTTCTCTTCACATCTATCACAATGTTGAACACATTTTCAAACACATTCTTCTTAATGTGCATCACATCGAGATTATGCTCGAACAAATTAGAACACTTGTACGATAAATGTAACATCCCCAATCCGGTAGATGCTACCAGTAGGGACTAGGCCGTACTATTCCCCTAAGCCACTGACTTTCTAATTACAAACAATACTGATACTTTTCTCAACATAATTTTAAATATCGAACTAATACCCAAATCCACAATATAGCTCGTAATGTAATATACATTCGACTGAATAGACAATACCATAAGTATTACAACTCTATACATGAATACGCATACTTAACTCTGTTATACATATATCTGAGACTGGACTTTAGTCGACTTGACTGAACTCTATTTTTGACTCGACCTGGTGGACCAAACCTCTCGTGACTGCCATCAGTATCCATCCCCTCGAGCTCGTCCTCCGGGAATACCTGCAAAATAGAGAAACTGGGAGTGGGGGGTTAGACTGTTTGAATGATCTAAGTGAGTGGACGATTTAAAACGAAAACTGAAATATTGTTATGAAAATACTTGGTTCTAAAATCAAAGTCCTCTCAGGAAATAATCTTATATGAAAAACTCTTTTATTTTCTAAAAACTTTAAACTCTTTTTCTGAAAATCTTGTCTAAAAACTCTTATGTAAAACTTATCTTTTCTAAAAAGTTTCCTTCCTAGAAAACTTCTCTCTGGAAAATATCTTTGGAATCTGTATCTGAAAAATAATTCTAAAAACTGATCTCTGACTCTGAAAAACCTGACGCATGGGGGCGTTACGTATCGTCGTCCCCCCATACACCTAACTAGAGCCAGGAGTGAAAATCCATGACATTGGGGCGTTACGTATCGTTGTCCCCCAAAGTATGCCACTTTTGTCCCTAGAACTAGCGGTTTTGGGGCGTTACGTATCGTCGTCCCCCAAGCCACTGAACTAGAACTGGGGGTGCGAATCTATGCTACCCTCCAAGCTCTGAATCTAGGATCTAGGGGCATCTGTCATCCCTAGTCCTGAACTAGGATCTGGGAGCGTTACGTATCGCCGTCCCCCCAGTCCTCTACATGTGCACATGTGCTCTCCTCCAATTCCATATCTGAATCAAGTTACATACTGAGGTGGGTTTTCCCTCATTGCTTCGAAAATATAAAACTCATGCTTTGAAAACATCTCTTTCTAAAACATCATTAAACGTAAAGTAACTGAAATCAGATTTTCGCTAACGCCCTATATGCTTTAAATATAAGTCTTATATTAAAATATTTAAAAGAAAAGTAAATTAAGAAGAGAGGTCCACTCACTGATTTGGAATCTGGCTGGTGCTATGCCACTTGTCGAAGGAAATTGTGGTTCCTGCGAGGATCTATAATCGATAACTTGGTTAGTCTATGAATCTTGGGATATGCTCTGGAACTAAATTAAGTTTCTTAATCCAACTGCTCTATAATTGTCTCATGATGTATAATACTTATAACGTGTCATAATGTGTATATATGATATGATACAAAACCCCTAGGGTGGTCCCTAACCTTTAAAGTTGAAAATGAAATGGGACAAAATTCATTTATTTTATTTTTTGCCTTACGTCGCGACGCTGGGTCTGGCACGTTGGGACGCGCATGAACCCAGAATTAGGCAGAAGACATACTTTGTATCGCGTCGCGACGTCAGACTCTTCGCGTCGCGATGCGAACCAGATCAGGGCCAAAATATGGCTTCTATTTTTCATGCCTCGCGACGCTAAGCCATTCTCATGGCCTAATTTCCACTTTTCAATGCCATACTCAAGCAATCCTCACCCCTTTAACTTAGAACCAACACATGGGCACTTTTCCAACTTCAAAACTCATCTCATATCACCACCTATATACCAACCATCATCTAGAATCATTAAATGCTCAAGCATAAATTTCTCAATATATATACACATATAAACCTCATTCAATGCTAATATTTTTATGACACTTATCAAAATACATGCAACAACTTATTAATGCCAAATCTAACAATTTACATAGCTAGGGTATGCCAAATCTAACAACTTATTAATGCCAAATCTAACAATTTACAATTTCTTGTATCGAAGATCGTATGAAAATGTTACGTCCCGATGACTAAAGGTTGTTTGATGCGGAACGTAAACTAAGTTTCGCGTCGAAATTTCAAAGAATCTTCCGAATATCCCAAATGCCATTTTATGAGCACATACTTGCTCGAACATGATTTATATCAAGTATTATACCTCCAAATTATAATAGTCGTCAGGCTCTGGTAACGTACAAGTCGCCAGGTTCATCGGATGTTACAATAAATCCTAGAAGATGCTTCTTTTCTTCCATCTAGAATTCTTACACATTGGACAGTTATTAATCTCATCAGCATCAAGTTCAGTTACCTTTATCAATCCTAGCTCATCTATCTACTGTAAGATTTATTCGCTTGTCCTAATTGGTGATGGTGTTGAGAATTTTATAGTATTACTACATAAATGAGTTATGTTGTGTCTGAATGGATGTTTAAGCTGAATAAACTTACGGTGATTATCAAACTATAAAATCTTTCGACTCTTTGGGAGCGAGAATGCATGTGTGTTCTCCATACAGTAAGGACAAGCCAATTTTCCAGATGTACTCCAACCTGACAGCATCGAGTAAGCAGGAAAATCACTAATTGTCCTCATCAGTGCAGCACTCAAGTTGAAGTTTTGCTTTCTCGATACATCATATGTCTACACACCTACATCCCACAATAGTTGTAGTTCAGCTATCAAAGGCTGAAGGTAAACATCTATATTCTGTTTTGGATTTTGAGGCTCTGGAATAATTAAGGATAAGAACATGTACTGCTTTTTCATACACATCCAATGTGGCAAATTGTACGGAGTGACTATGACTGGCCATGAAGAATATTGTTATCCCGATTAACCGAAAGGTTGAAAATCATCAGTGCATAACCCCAATCTAATATTACGACTTTCATATACAAATGAAGGATGAGTGTGGCTAAAATGCTTCCATGCCTCCGAGTCAGATGGATGACACATAATACCTTCTTATTGTTCATGCTCATCGTGCCATCTCATGTGCTCGGCTTTTGTCGTTGAAGCGTATAGTCGTTGCAACCTTGGGGTCAATGGAAAATAATGCATCTTCTTATACGACACATTCTTGTGTTTAGCCGATCCTCTTATGTTCTTAAATCTAGGTTGAGATCAGAATTTACACATTATCATGACAATATCATCCAGTATATCATGCAGCCATTATTACAACAACCAATTTTTTCTACACACAACCCAAGTCCCTGAACTACTTCTTTGTACTGTAAAAGTTATCCACCATTGTATTATCTTCTGGTAGTACTTTTTTAATGAATTGTACCCAATCACCGGAGGCCTTTTCTAATTGATGTTGCTCATATTTCATATTCAAACACCGAGCTACCGTTGACAATTGTGAATATTTTTCACACCTCGGCCATAACTTTGTATCTAAAGAATTCAGCATCTTATAAAAATTCTTTGCAGAAGGATTAAGGGATGCCTCCAGATTCTTTGTCTGAAAACTAGACCGAGCTGTATCAAAAAAATTATTGTCATCATTAACAAAATAAAGGCTAGTAACATCATAAACCATTTGACTATATGGATTTATGTCTTCTATTTCCATCACCGTTGACGTGTTGTATGTGAACTGCTCGGGCGGACTACATGTAAGAGTTTCCCCATTCCGATCTCATACATAATAATCTGAAACAAATCTCTTTTTCACCAGATGTAACTTAACTTCCTCAATTTCTCTAAAATTCCAAAGATGACACACTTTGCAAGGACGCCTTATCTTATTGTCTTGCATATATGTTGACTAACCACTAGCATATTCAATAAACTCATGTACCCCGTTCACAAATTACATGTTGAGTGTGCCATAATTATAAACCCTCGCACTCTCTGTTTGAATTCATTTATGTTATCTTATAAAATGGAAGAATACAACAATTCACCATGTTACAGAAAGAAGCATATCAAACTATATTCCTAGCTAATTAATTTAATTTTCTTACCTAAATACTACAACTCCCAAACATAATCCCTAAATACAATTTCTTAATTAATTTGATTTGTACATAATATTTCTTAATTAATATGGTAGTAAGGAAAAACAATAATAAAAAATAATAAAACTTACCAAGACAGAAGCAGTGAAGAAAATAGTGAGCAGAAATTTGAAAATGAAGAAAACAGTGCGCAGTGAGTCAGAGGAATGGGAAAGTTTATTTTTATATTCTGGAATTTTACTGACTGCGATAACTTAAGATTTTTACCGATCAAAACCTTTTTGGTCGGTAATACGCTAGTAATAGCGTCAATTCTTGGCACCCAATTGGGGTTCGGAGTCTTATTTTACCAACCGACTTCTATTCGGTCGGTAATTACTTACCCAAGTATTCGGTCGAAATATATGTCGTCGGTATATACTTATTTTTTTTTTATAATTTTATTTAAATTAATTGTATATTACCGACCTAATTACTATCGGTCGGTAAAAATTCCAGATGACCGAAGGACATCTACGATCTGTAATAGAAATTTATTTACCGATCAATATTACGGTCGGTAAAACATCAGTAAGAGTATGGTGCCATTTTTTGGCACCCAATTGCTTTTTATCACCTTATTTACCAATATGTAGGTAGTATTTCGATCAGTATTCGATCATAAATTTTTTTTGTTTTAAGGGGTCAGTATTTACCAACCGAAAAAAATCGGTCGGTAATTTCAGTCGGTATTTCAATATTTTCTTGTAATGTTAAGGTGAGGGAATATTTGTGAGGAGGGGGAGGGGATTGGAGACTTGGAGGGGTTTAGAGATTCAAGAGGGGTTGAGAGTTTTAGGGGGGAGTGGTAAGGTTCCTACCGTCTGCCACGAGCAGGAAAGAAAGAAGAAAATTTTAGGATTTTTTCAGGGGAGGCGCGCGAAAGAGAAAACAGGCACCAAGAGAAAACTCTTCTCGCTTAGCTTGTGATTGAATTATTGAAACAACTACAACACACTTGTACCAGCAATTAGTTAGCCAAATTCTTAGTAAAAAAATGATTGCCAATTTCTTAAATGCTTCAACAAGAAACTCTTAAGCATGGTCTGTATAATTATTGGCTTTAAAGAATAATAGCACAATTGAACTTTCATAATACCCTGGCAATTTAATCGATAATCGGTAAGCGATTTAAGTGATTGATTATTAATTGAAAATAATCGGAAATTAATCGAGAATGGTGAAATTACAATTTCACATGGCCGATAACAAATTCAAAAATCATGTCTCAAGATCCTCGAAAATCACTAAAAATTCATTTATTTATTATGAAAAATACTCAAGGTAAGAGTGATGACTAAAATCTCTAAAAAAAAAAAAAAAAAAAAAGAGGAAAAGAAAACATAGATGAAACTTACAAATGTCAATTTTGAAAATTCGAAAAATAGTGATTAATCACCAATTAATCGACCAAAAATCGATATTTTCAGCAGCCAACTAAATCAATAATATTTTTTGCAGAACCAGATCAGTCTCAGCAATTTCTCACAGCTTAAACTACACATCCTATTACTAAGAGTACATTTAAAGTTCTCTTACCATGGCCTTTCCAATCACCCTGTACCGGACATGGAAGAATCCTGCTTCCAAATGTGGTGCTCTTTTAAAGTAAGAATGCATAGCTTCAAGGACAAAGTAAAAGTGCCATTAGATCAACAGAACTCTTTTACATTTCCATAAGAAGCACAGAGAGAGAGAGAGAGAGAGAGATCATTTTCAGCAAGCTACACACAGTCTTCAGTCATACAACTTGCAGACCCAAAGCCAAGGCCTTCAGCCATCTTTTCTTCAGCAGAAAGGCCTTTGGCCAATCTTTGAAATGTACAAAATGTTCTGAAGAGAAGTTGATAATACTAAAATGTCACATCACTCCTGCTTGATGAGCTTTGCAGCGAAAAGTCGACAAGACAGGCAGTATATTTATATCTTGAAAGCAAGTTCCCTTTCCCATCTTTTGGGACGGTAAGGGATAGCTTTCACGATTTTGTTACCTTTTGGTAATGGCAACTCATCACCACTAGCAATCTTCTGTTGCCAGACAAACTCATTCTCATGTTCCCACTTGGTAAGCGTATCAGTAGCAACATCTATTTCTTTTCTGAAAACAGATTTGTGTGATTCCTCCCCTGGCATTTTCTTTTTCACATTGATCAATGCATCACATAGAATTCCAATAGCAATCCCAACTTGGCCACCATCCTTTAGACTTTCTGCAAGATGTTTCTGACTTCTAAATTCATGTAGAGCTTTGCAGGACAATATGAATTCCTGCACATAATAAAATGACCAACTGTCAGCTCCAATAGGAAGATGCTAATTATCCAATCAATAGAGAGCACTGGAAGAGAGATTTTTGCCACCTCCATTCGTTTTTGAAATCAAATCAAAATTTGAAACAAAATTGAGGAAAAAGGATCCCTGACCATGGAGAGAAGCAGATATTTTCTCAGCAAGCAGCCAGTAATACATCCAAAAGTGTAACTTCAGGAAGGGTACATCACATTGATTAATGAACAAAATAAAAAGTGTCTCAAAAGTCTAGTAGAAGGGCTGGACACAAAAATATATTTAAATGGAATTTTCTAGGCTAAAGTTTGGTCGTCTGACTGCATGAATATTTAGTTGGAGTTTCTTGAATCAAAATTTGTTACAGGCATTCACTAGCCCCCCCCCCCCCAAAAAAATATATATATATATTACTGTCAATGTAATTGTACACCTAAAATAAGATTCATATTTAAACAATGCTTTCAAACCAAAATAATATTAAGTATAATGAAAACAACTTATTGGTCTAATATTTAATATATTCATTCTCTTTTCTTCCTCATTTTGTAGTCTTCAAGTCAACAAAATCAATTTTTTGTTTAAAAGTTAAAACCAGGATACAATAGCATAAAGCACACTATGACTCATTAATGTCTTGATAAATCTACAAATTCTAAGAAAATAAAGCTGGTCCTTGATAATTGATTCGACCAACATCAAAGACTATAGTTAGTGCTAGTATATCTTTGTATGCACACGAAATCGACTAAATTTAACTGTAAGCCTTTATCACCAGCAAATTGAGGTCAGCTACTCAGATTCTCTCACCCTCCACTCATATCCTCCGGGTATATCACAAAATCTGCATCTTTTTTCATTATATAAATTCATTTTCCATCTGGCCTATTTGTTGTCTCTGTTACAGCCAAAAATCCTATCATCAAAACTTCATTGCTTTTGCCATGGCCCCATTTCACATGGCAAACCATCACAAAAAACTGTCCATCAGTTTCTCTGTTGCTGGCAGCTGAATTTATTTCTTACCCCAAAGTTTTCTTTTATGTAAAACGGTACTCTTATACATCCTATATCACTGATTTCTTCCCTGCCCCTTATTTCATACCACAAAGCATGACTGAAAGTATTATTGCTTCATCTCATAATTCCTTTATAGTTGTTTCCAATGATTTCACCATGTCTTAGTAATTCTCAGTTATGTTTATCATTGCACTCATTCTATTTCTAAGAATAGGTTTCAAATTTGAAGTTAACTTCTAATGAACTGGTGCAACTATTTGTAATAAACGAAGATGGAATTTCTACGAAAAGGAACAAACCAGAACTCTTCAAAAATGTTCCTTAATAGCTTACAGTAACTGAAGAAACAGATATAGATTTGATACAAACCATGCAATAAGCGTACACACCATAAAGCGCGATGAAATATCTTTGCATTGTCCATTTGCTGAATATAGAACATCAATTGCTTCACCAAGCATCTCTGCAATACCATAGTGCAGCTTCGCCAAAAGGCCTACAGTAGTTCCTTTTTCTTCAGCTTTCTTAATACTAACAGCCTGGTACATTTACAGAATAACAGTGCGAAAAAATTCAGAAATTTTATTAATTGATGAAAAGAATAAAATAGTATCAAGAACTCAAAAATACAAATATCACAAATGAGTAAAGCAATTTCGAAGTCATGATTTCAGATTTTGTATCAAATATTCTACAAGAGGCAGCCGAAACACCTACCTGAGCCTCGGCCAGAGAAATCAGACTCATTACAGTGGAAATATATGAGGTAGCTTCAGGAGGTCTTTCCGCAGGTAATGTGGGCTGCATAGAGGGGAAAACTTTTTGAGACAGATAAATAAACACTCCAGCAGCTTCTCTGAAGAGAGTAGCAGATTGCACCAAATCTACAATACAATGAAGGTCCTTAGTAGCACAACAATCAATATATTCATGACTATTTAATATGCCAGTGAAACAATAATACCAACCTGATGGGATAACTTCTAAAGCCCTCTCTCGAAGTATTGCACCATAGAGGAAAATGACCATACCAAGCTCAAAATGCAAATTATCAATTTGATAAAACTTTGGACCCATAAGATTAAAGAAAGATGATGAACTAAGGGCACTACTCCATTTTATTTTGAGTTCTGAAGTCCACCGAGCTATCTGGTCATTGCTGCCAACCGAATCAACATGATAAACCAAGTTTTCCAATAGTGGCAGATAATGTTCCAGCTTGCGAAGGTCCTGAAACATTTTAGAATGAGAAAAGCAAATGAGAGCAGTGTACACAACTTCATTTGGTTTTGTTACCCCAGCTCAGGCAAATCAAATAACTGGACTACGACAACACCAAGTAGTCATAAAAACAATGAACTTGGCCCCCAAAACACCTTCCAAAAAAGCATCAGATATTATTTTCCCATGCCATATAGGCCACATGAACCAAAAACGGGGTTGTTTCAACCAAACATGTAAAACTAAATTGCCCCTTAACCGCACTAATTTATTACTCATACGAGTTAAAAGGACTTGATTCGAACACGAGAACAATAAGGCACATAAAGAAAGCATTTGTCTGCCATTTAAACATTACCTGTTGAAATGGGCAAGTTAATCCTCCAGACATCTCTCTAGCAATGGCCTCAGTTATGTAGCTGTTCTGATTAATGGAATCCTCAATCATTTTACGCTTAGAACTTAACTCCTTCAAATTCTCAAGCGTGGCAGAATCACGAGAAGCATATACATCCTCAAAAATAACCTGCTAACAGAGCTAAAATATCAAAAAATGCCTCGGATCTCTATTCAATTAAACCATTCAGAACTTGAAATTATATATAATTAACAAAAGTAGACAGTTTCAGATTCATTGTTATACACAATTCAATAAACAACAAGACGATAAAAGCCAAAAAGGGATGGAAAAAAATATGTTACCCTTTTGGTTTTAAGCTTGGAGGGTTCTCGAAAATGCAGCATCATCTTTCCGGGAAAAAGGAAAAGAAAAGGCCTAAATTCGAAATCTTACGATCTATTTAAGCGAGCGAGCGAGCGCGTGCTGATTCTATTACGCTCACAAAATCTGCATTGAAAAGAATCTTGTAACCCAAACAACGCACAAAATGAAAGCATTATGGGTGATGTTAGAGTTTAAATGTGATTGGAGTACTGGTGGGTAATGTAAGTTATTTGGATTTTTTTATTTTTTTTTATTTTTTTTAAGGGAATTGCAGTCTCTATCAGAGGCTATTTCTTCCGGGCTTCGATTTCTTAACTGCCAAGTTTACAAGAAGTCAAGAAGAGGCTCAGATTGGTTTTAGGTGGGCCCGCCGGTGGCTCTCGTGCTTTCTGTGACTCTGGGGGTATTTATCCGGGTTTGGGCTTCACCCATTCATTATCCGGGTTTCTTAAATTAAAAATTTCAAATCTAATCTAATTAGATCGATTTTAACAAAAAAAAATGAATCGAACTAACTGAATAATTAGATTTACTGAATTTTTAAGTTTAATCATGTAATATTGTTATTTTATGTTTTATATTTATCATATTATTATCAATTTATTTGGTGTTTATTGATAATTACTTTCATAAAATGTTTGTAAATTTTTTTGTTTTTGTTTGGTTATGATTTTTTTCCTTACATTTTAAATCATTTAAATGAAAAGCTTGTATTAGTTAGATGAGGTGATTAGAAGAGTTATAATATAAAAAAATTGTATAAATGTTACATCAAATCAATATCACTATTTCTTTATTGTTATTGTTTAAAAAAAGTGAAAAGATTAATAATATTAACCCAACAAATAGATATAATTATTGGGATATATACTTTAGAGCATCTTGTAATATGTAAATAGAATTTATTTTAATAAATGAATGATATAATTTTTATTTATCAAATGGTTTGGTTTTAATTCGCATATTATAAATTATGTGTCATTGGATACTAATGTACTTTTGTACTTAGTGTATAAGTGTTATATATAAGAGAATTTAAATATGAAATTAGTAATTTAAAATAGTCCGTAGAGAACAAACAAATAACACCCCAAGAAATGCGGAATGTTACCGGTAGGAGGCTGCACCGTCCAAGCTCCCTAAGCCTGACAAAACTGACCTGTAATATAAGATATCCTCATATGTCCATTCCATATAACTCAAATGCAAAAAGGGCTCAGTGTCCAAATACTCATCTCATAACAATACATAACCAAATACTTTACAAACCACTATCCAAGTGCAAATACTCAAATACACCTTCCCCAACATATACATAACAACAAATCCAAATACAAAATCCCCTAGGTGACTTGCAAAGTAATACCCAACATATAGCATGCCATCTTCGCTATGGATTGGGGGGGTGAGAGACATCAACAAAAGAAGGGAAAGGTCTTATAAAACACTAACAAACTAGTGGGAGTGAGTCTTTAGGACTCGATGAGTAGAAACTAAAACAAATAAAACCCATTATATGTAGAAACTTTATCAAATATCTTTAAAACTCAAAGTATAAATAATGTGTTATGCATGTCATAGTCGAAAACATATCAAGTGCTCAACGCCCAAGTCGTGCGCAAAGACAGAGCAAGAAATGAAACAAACCCTTTGTCGATAAGGTAGTGGGTCGATCCATTTCAGATGGTTGAGACCTTAAACAAGCACCCCGACGGAAACATGATGATGAATCGTGAAACATGAAAATAATAACAAGCGTCGGGACGGAAACATATCATCAATCGAGTGTCTTGGTGGAAACATATTGATAATTTAAATATCATGAAAATAATAACAAGCGTCGAGACTGAAACGTATAATCGTTATGCATATACCATAACAAGTAAAACTTCATCAAATAAAATTCTCAAAACTCAAAACCATGAAACCATAAATAAGAAAACACAAATGAGGGCATCTAATCACAATAGTAGGCTTTAGAAGATTGCTGAGAGGCGGGTATTTGATCAAGTTGATGATCTACGATAAGATAAAAATGGATAAGATTCTTGATATG
>SKCR01021053.1:0-106811 GCA_019454045.1 Zanthoxylum bungeanum | reverse complement strand
AATATAACATAAGAGTGCTATAGAGTTTGGGAGAACCTATAATCCATTTGACGTCGTTAATAAAGAATCACATAGCGTAATGTGTTGTTAATCACTGGATTTTTATAGGGATATCGAAGTCTGTAATTGATAATATATTCACTCGGCACTCGGGAGAAGGAGTTAGAATAACTTAGGGTTATTGGCTTATAAACAGTGGAAATGAATAAGAATTGATTGGCATGACAAATACATAGGGGATAGTTAGGTGAAATGAGACTCTAGAATCTCTCTCTTTTTGGATTATCTTAATTGGACGTTTTGATATCTCATTTATTTAGTTTTTAGTTTTAATTTAGCTTATTTTAAATTATTTTATAAATAAATTTAAGTTTATCAATTATAGTAGTTAGTGCGAGTTTGATTACAATCCCTATGGGTTCGACACTCTACTTATCTTTTAGTAAAACTTGACACCGTATACTTATGGTACGATAAATTAGCAATAAGTTTTTACCACCGTTGTCGGAGATTATTAATCTAATTCACATTAATACTATTACCAAGTAACCTTGACTTTAATTTAGATTTCTATTTTTACTTATTTTTATTTATTTATTTTCTTTTAAGGAAAATTGAGAAAGAAACAATGGCGGCTGAAAATAGAGAGAACAACCCACTCCAGGTGGCAATCAGAGATCACTTTAAGCCATTCATTGATGATAACTACTCTGGGATTACGCACCAACCAATCAATGCCAATAACTTTGAGCTAAAACTTGCATTGATCAATATGGTGCAAAAAAACCAGTTTGGGGGTTCAGTTGTAGAGGATCCCAATGTGCATTTAAGGATGTTCTTGGAGATAGCGGATACCATAAAGATGAATGGCGTGACTAAAGAGACCATCAGGCTATACTTATTCACATTCTCTTTAAGAGACAAAGCGAGAGGTTGGCTGCATTCAATACCGATGGGGAACATCATGACATGGCATGATATGACTACAATATTTCTTGCAAGGTTCTTTCTACTATCTAAATCAACCTAACTGAGAACAGAAATAAGCATATTTAAGAAGTTGGAGATTGAGAATTTATACGAGGCCTAAGAGCACTTTAATAATCTGCTCAAGAGATGCCCACAACATAATTTTAAAGACTGGTTTCAGATTCTGTTATTCTACAATGGGATGAATGGTCTAAATAGGACCATGGTCGATGCAGCTACTGAAGGAACCGTGTTCAAGAAATCTTCTAAAGATGCATATGCTCTGCTGGAGGAGATGGCCATTGACAATTTCCAATGACCAAGTGAACGCTCTACTATGACTAAGATGGCTGGTATATGTGAGGTGGATCCTATTATTACACTTACAGCTCAAGTGTCATCTTTCATGACTCATCTAACAGCATTGACCAATTAAAGAGGGCAACAATCCATTGAAGCTACCACGACTAATAGAATGATCTTACCAGACGAATAAGCAAGTTATGAGCAAGTCTAATATATGAACAATCAGAACTTCAATAATTATATAAACAATCATATCCCTAACTACTATCATCCGAAATTATCATATGCAAATACAGAGAATACCTGCAACCTCCTCCGGGCTTCAATAATCAAAGAGCTGAGCAGAAACCTTCCTTAGAAGATCTAATGAGCACGTTTATTGCTAAAAGTTCAGAGAGGTTTGAGAAGAATGAATCGAGACTGAACAATATTGAAACACATATGAGCAATATATGTGCAACAATGAAATCTTTAGAAGTGCAAATTGGGCAAATTATTTCTTCTATAGCTAATCAGAAATGGGTCTTTCCTAGTAATACTAAGGTCAACCCTAAGGAGCAGTGTCGGACCATTACCCTCAAGAGTGGGAAATGGATTAAAGATAGTACTAAGGACCAAGGACAAAGAAGTGGCACTTCACGAGGAAACAATTACAAAAGAAGAGAACAATGCAGTAGCTCCTCTATATAAGCCACCTCTACTCCTAAAGACACCTTTGCTATTCCCTCAACATTTTCAAATGAAGAAGTTGGATGATCATTTTGCCAAGTTTCTTGACATCTTCAAAAATATCCATATCAAACACCCCCATAGCATATCAACCTCCACTTCGCAGATGCTTTGGAACAAATTCCTAGCTATATGAAGTTTATGAAGGAGATGATGTCCAAGAATATGAAGCTAGCTGATTTTGAAATAGTATCACTCACAGAAGAGTGGAGTGCCATTATACAGAAGAAGCTCCCTCCGGAGCTGAAGGATCCTGGAAGCTTACCATACCATGCACTATTAGGAATCAATATTTTGGTATGGCGTTATGAAATTTGGGTGCAAGTACCAATCTCATGCCCTTATCCATCTACAAATAATTGGGCATAGGTGAGACAAAGCCAACCACAATCACATTACAGTTAGCAGATAGATCCATCACCTACCCAAGAGGAATAATATATGACGTGTTGGTTAAAATGGATAAGTTTTAATTTCCTTTTGACTTCCTTGTTCTTGATATGTAAGAGGATCATGACGTCCTTATTATACTTGAGAGACCTTTCTTGGCCATAGGAAGAGCAATCATTGATGTGCAGAAATGTGAACTGAATATGAGAGTTCAAGATGAAGAAGTCACCTTCAGTGTTTTTCGAGCCATGTCGAGTCCTCAAGGTGATGAAGAACGTCTCATGATGACATTGTAGTAAAAACCAGATGCAATAGATAATGACTATGTGCTAGGCCCATCTTCATGTATTCTAGCCAACACACAAGGTGAACCCGCTGTTAAGCCAAACAAATAAGATCCTTAGCAGACAGAACTACAACTGATCCTAAAGCGCCGCAAAAAGAGGAAATCAAGAGTTAGTGCTCACTTGAAAATGATCCCTAAAAATCTAATAAAAGTGGTCGAGCCAATTTCACCACATGCGCATATCGAAATTTCACACTGGCGGAAAATTTGCAGATCCTGACCCAATGGTGGATCCAATATCCAAAACATCAGTAGACTTAGAGGACAATCCATGGATATTTAAATTACCACAGCCAGCCAAAAAAATAATTTTCATGTCATTATCACTGGTGGACACCAAAGAAGAAGGCACATGAGATTATCCAGTCCGCTACATTGAAGCCACCATGACCACTTCGGTGGTTGCGTCTGGTTGAAGACGTTAAATTTAGCGGTAGTGGGGAGGCAACCTTTTTATTTGTTTATTTTGTTTTTTATTTTAGTTTTTATTTATTGTATGTTATTTGCTTGTTTATTAGTTTGCATGTGTATTTATACAGGTGTGAGCGCAACCCACATAGCCCGCGCAACTAAAATCTAACCCACAGTAGCCTGATCAACTCCATACACGGTAGTGTTGTTCCTCACTCTTGTTTATTTATATTTATCTTACATTGAAGACAATGTAAGTTTTAAGTTTGGGGGTGTGTGTGCATGTAGTGATAGTACCTGTTATTAAAAAATACTTTTTTTAAGTCCTACGTTGTAAAACATAAGTCCAAATGATGAGTTTTGTTTGCTTTAGGATGAAATCTTAGAAATGATAAGTTCCCAATTTACTTTTATCTGATGCCTTGAGTAAGTGATCTAGTTTAGACTCGTAAGCACTTAACAATAGGATTTTAGCAGTAAGAACCTTGGTAGTTGACAAAGTGCCTACTTGAAGAAATTACTTGCCGATGAATGACCATTTTCTTAGATGTCGATCTCGATTTGCTAGTGTTATGATGTATGGTATGGTTAAAAACAAAAGAGAGAAAAAATAAAAAAAAAATTGAAAAAAAAAATTGGAAAAAAAAGAAGTTAAACCACTTATAATCGATAAACGTGAAGCTACCAATGGACGAGTGTTAGGACCACCATGAGGAGAAATGCTACCTTAAAGGGTAGGTGTGTTGAAAAAATAATGATGAAATGAAAAAGATAAAGAATGAAAAAATCATACCATACCGAGCAAAGAAAGGCAATTACATAGAATTTTTGAGATATCTAGGTTGGTTTGACCCATTGGATCTAAATTTTTGAGACGAAATCATTAAGTTGGTTTATTTATGAGTCAAGCTATGAATAAACATTTACACACACACATACTGTGAGTCTAGCTTAAATGTTTTATTCAAGACCTTGGATTTAAGTTCCGTTGAGTACTTTAAAGGTTCTTTAACTTCATTGGTAGGCATTCTTTGAGGACAATATTATGTATATCTACCAGGACTATTTTTTATTGCTTTTATTATTTTTTTTGCATGATTACATGTGTGTGAATGACGTTTGTGGGTGTCGTCGATGCAAGCCTTCACGAGACTATAACTCGTCCACTAGGGCCACCTAGGGGTTGAAAGGTTTGTTGCATACACTGAATGCAATCGTGATCCCTACGAAAGTGGCCTAATTAATTTTGTTACTTTTTTTTTGTTTATTTTTTATAATTTATTTAGTTTTTATTTAGTCTTTTGCTTGGGACTAACAAAATCTTAAGTTTGGGGTGTTTGATAAGTGCTGTTTATACCCACTTATTCCTGCATTATTAACTTACTATTATGTTAGGTTCCGTGTCATTTTAATGCATTTGTAGTTTCTTTTATGTTTTATTGATAGGAAGCATTGTAATGTGAATCTTGGGGCAAATGGACTCATTTTGGGACCTTAAAGACGTATTGGAACCACGCGGGAAGGCTCAAAGTTACTATTCTTGGAAATTTGGCCTGGCATCGCGACACCCATTGTAGTGTCATGACACCCAGACATCATCTCTATACATGTTTCCTGAGGATTTGGCGTCGCAACGCCAATTCCGGCATCGCGATGATGCGACAGAAGCCTAGAATATTCAGAAATCATTAATCTACAAGCACAAGGACTCCAAGACTTACCTATAAATATAGGAGATCGTAAAAAACCCTAGAACATGAGACTAATACACAACTAAAGAGTTCAAAATATATTTTAGAGAGATCCAAAGAGGAATATTGAAGAGCGACAAGGGGAGACAAAGGTGGTGACGTCTGAAGACGAAGGGATTCGATTGGGTTTCATCATCTAGTTTCTTTCTTCAACTCTAATAATCTCTAATATGTTCATGATAATATTTTCATTGTTTTTATATTTGGTCATTAACTAACTCTATTATTCTAGAGGATGATATAGCCAATGCTTGAACCTATGTATTTTTTGCCAAATTAATTATTACGAAGTTTTATTTCAGTTTGTTTATATTCTTTTGTGTTTAATACTTCTAGTTTGTTGGCCACAAATTAAGATGATGCATGTTAGAATCTATCACTCAGGAGAGGGAATTTTGAATAAGATCTAGATAATATAATCTAGGAGTGTTATAGAGTTTGGGAGAACCTATAATTCCTTTGAAGTCGTTAACAAGGATCACAGAGTGTAATGAGTTATTAATAATTGGATTTTTATAGGGATATCGAAGTCTGTAATTGATAATATATTCACTCGGCAATCAAGAGATGAAGTTAGAATAACTTAGGGTTCTTGGCTAATAAACAATGGAACTAAATAAGAATTGACTAACATGAAAAATACACAGGGAATAGCTAGGTGAAATCAGACTATCGAATCTCTATCTTCTTGGATGATCTTAATTGGACATTTTGATATCTCATATATTTAGATTTTTGTTTTAATTTTGCTTATTTTAAACTGTTTTCTAAATAAAGTTAAGTTTATCAATTATAGTACTTAGTGCGAGTTTGATTAAAATCCATGTGGGTTCGGCACTCTACTTATCTTTTACTAAAACTTGACACCGTATACTTGCGGTATGATAAATTCGCAATAATACGCAGAGCCATTACCTGATAAAAAGGATTTGGAAAGCAAAATCGAAGGTTCGGTAACCCCCAGGGATAATATAAGCAGAAAATTAGACGAAGTCTGATGATATCTTTACAGAAGAACATCGTGACTCATGCACCTTCTCAAGTCGATGAACGAGCATGCAGTTATAGATCATTTTCATGCATACATACAAATACATTTCTTTTACAATAAATTTTAACAAAGCAAGCCCCCAAAAGTTGGAGCAAGATACCAACGGCTCAGTTACAGCCACAAGTTGAAGCCTCCAAGGCACGAAGCACCCGATAGTCTGAAGGATGAGATACTGGGGCGAGGCCCTCTTAAGTTTAGGATATCGGGGGTGAAGCCCGCCTAAATAATATTGAGGGTGAAAAACTGCCTTGAGATGATAGTTGAAGGTCGTACATCTAAGTTTTGAAATGGCTACATCATAATAAAATAGGTTAGATGATGGAATACTCCGAGAATGAAGTGAAACCTCGTGAATAAGGATGAGCATTGGATAATCTTGAGGGATGAAGCCTCACGGTGAAGATTTTGGAATGAAACTTTGAGGGATGAAGCCTCAGGATGAAGATTTGGAATGAAGCTTTCATGGATGAAGCCTCATGATGAAGATTTGGGAATGAAGCCTTGAGGGATGAAGTCTCATTATGAATATTTGAGAATGAAACATTGATGGATGAAGCATCATGATGAAGATTTGGGAATGAAACCTTGAGAGATTAAGCATAACGATGAAGATTTGGGAATGAAGTCTTGAGGGATGAAGCCTCACGATGAAATTTTTGGAATGAAGCCTTGAGGGATGAATTCTCACGATAACGATTCGTGAATAAAGCCTTGAAGGATGAAGTCTGACAATGAAGATTCGGGAATGAAGCCTTGAGGGATGAACCATCATGATGAAGATTCGGGAATGAAGCCTTGAGGGATGAAGCCTGCAAACCTTTAAACCATCGGGAACAAAGCCCACACCATTCAAAGAATCATGAATAAAGCTCGAGACTAAAAATATATCACCTCTGATTGAAGCATTGGTGGGCCTGATGGCCTATCAAACAACAATCAAAAACAACAAAGCCAAAAAGGTTCAGCTATGCCCGTAAAACCAGGTAAGTAAAAATACATGCATGACTTTGATAGACTTGTCACTGTCACACGCTGAACAAGCCTACCAAAGTGGGGGCAACTAGACACTGTATTTTTACTCAAAGCCTGATGATGAGTCTTTTATGGGGACACCCTTTGAAAATTGGGAAATTACAAGGATGAGTACCAAAAACGAAATGAACTTTAGGAACATAAGCAAAAAGACAACCATACATCACCTATGTCTAGCCTACCTTCTCTCTAAACCAGAACATTCTTCCTAATATGATATGAAAACCCTACATCCTACTGGATATAACAAAACTGTTAGTTAACGAGGAGATTGTCAATTACTGAAATTGAGGAACTTGATTACGTCTGACCAGACATATTATTCAAATCTAATATCTGACTGAACTTGTATCGAGCTGGCAATAATTATGCACATCTTCAGTTACTGGAATCATGGGCATGACTGTGTCTGCCCAGATGTATATCTTAAAATATATATCCAATCGGATATGTCTCGAGATGTAACTGACGCAACAGATTGGCAATCACTAGAGAATGAGAGGAAATTATGTCCCCTCCATCCATTCGCACCCTCTCTCAGTTTATATAAAAAGCGGGGACCTTTCTAAGGGGGACTCAAAGGCTGTTAAAAGAGACCGCCAGCACTAAAACACGAAGTCCTGAAATTCCAAAGAGAGAAAGTGAACAGAAACTCACATATCTTTAGAGTTCCCAGCCTTCTTGTACAAACCTAGCAATCATCCAACATTTAGAAAGTGCTTATGGAACCGAAACTATACTCAAAGGTAAGACCTGAGGGTATGTGTATTCATAGGGTCGGGTCAAATCACAACCCGACCTGACTCGATGTGACCTAACCTGTTTTAAAAAAATTATATAATTTCAGGTTGACCTGACCTGACCCGATTTTTATGGGTCTGTTCACGGGTTTGACGACGCAACCCGACCTGACTTGAAAAATTAAATTTTTTATTAGTTTTCTAATTTTTTTTTTTAAAATTTTACTATTATTCAGTTGTTTATTACTTTTTTATCTTGAAATTTATATGTATGACATGTTTCAGGACATAAAATAGTTAGTATTTATGTCTCAAAATAATTAATACATATAAAAAAATTATTTTTTAACCAACCCGACCCAATCCACATGACCCGACTAGCTCGGGTTTGCATACACATATTTTAGGTTTGAGTTTATCAACCAGTGTGACCCAACCAGACCGGGTTTCACAAAATTTGAAAAACCTGACCCGATCCGACCCGTCCCGTGAAACACCTTACTCGAAGACACCTTTGTTTCCATCACTATATTTTAGTTTTTTCATATTTTACAATATCTCCGTCTGGATCTAAAGCACATATGGCGGACATGCACATGACTATCACGTAACTAGAATATCCAGCCAGGCTTCCCAAACTAGAGCTGAGGGATATGCTCCATATATCTTATTATTTGCAGCATTAGTTCATTTTTATTTACTATCTCATTAGTATTGTTTTGGTATGCATGTTAGTTACATTCTTATTTCTTATTGCTATTGTTATGTATGTTTCGCATTTTTTTATTCCTTCATGTTCCACATAAAATATCCGCACAAATTATTTTTTATTTTTTGTCGATCTATTTTAAAAATCTTTTGTTGACTACCAGTATTACTACTGTTATTATTGTTACCGCTTTATCATGATTTTGTAGTTTTCTTATTTTTTATTTAGTTTTTCCTCTTATTCCTGATATTGTATTGTTTTCTACGTTATTTTAAGTCGTTGCATTTGTCTACTTACTGTTGGGGTTAGTTGTGGAACCTCTAGGGTTGGATCGGTACCCCGGACAGTGAAAATGGGTCTAACCCATGGATATCAAGTATGGGTGTAATTTTAAAATATTTAATGAAATACTATATTCCATTACGAGTGTATAGGAAAAAACCGGGACTGAATCAGAGTCAAGAAACTCCCAAACGATCAAAAATAAAAATCTCGCACGCGCACTGCGCGCGTTAACAGTGCACGCTACAGTGCACGCACGTACTGTGCGCGCACTACAGCGCCATAAGCTGTTTTTATTATTATTATTATTTTGATTGTTTCTTTTCACTTGCACAACTCTCTGGATTCCAAAGAGCTGATGCAATTATGGTCTATTACCCTAATTGCATCCGGTCTTCCCTAAACACTTCAAAAACACCCAAAATTAATTTTTAATTTCCAAAGCCATCATAAACACATGTTATAGAATAAAAAATATTTTTTCAAAATATCAAATATTTTTCCAAAAACATAAATTTATTCTAAATACGCATTTTCGTAAATTTGAATCCAATACACAAACCATTTTAGAATCCCAATTAGAAATCTCTCATGAACAATTCTGGTCCACCTAAAGGTGGTCAAGTGAATCTAGAATGGTAACAATAGCTATAAGCTTTAATCTAGAGTTCCAAACTCTAATTAATTGTTCCATGTCCAACATGAACTTCTTTGACCTAATTACAAGCATGTTGTGTTTATACTTCTAAAGTGTCCTAACACAATTGATTAGCCTTATTCAACAGTAAGCTATGTGATCATGCATCTAATACACAAATAAACATAGCTTAGGAGAAGATCAAACATTACCTAGTAAGCTTGATGCAAGATCCAATCTACTTCTCCTTGTTGAAATTGTTGGAGAACCTCAAAGGTGTGCAAGCTTGACTTCAAGATCCAATCTTGTTTCCAATGCTTCCAAGCTTCACTTCAAGATCCAATATTGATTTCTCCTAGATGAAATGTTGTAGAGACCTCACAAGCTTCTCTAAACACTTCCCTAACTTAGGCTAATCTCTCAAGAATTTGCTTATGCTTGTATTTGAACTTGTAATTAAAACCTTCATAAAGCTTGCTATTTATAGCAAAACTTAGGTAATTTTTAATTAATAAAAGTTGTAATCAACTTTTAAGTGGGCTTAATCTAATTTTTCCAAATATTTATAATTAGGTGTGACTAATCTCCATTTTCTCCCACTTAGATTTAATCCAATTAAATCAAGCCAAGGATTAGGAAATAGATTAGTTAAATGTTTGCCACCTTGATTTAATCCAATTAAATTCAGCCAAAACCATCTATTATTACATACTTACAATTACCATAATATCCTCAAATGGTAGAGATAATTATGATTTTACAATTAAGCCCTTGTGTAATTATTGAATTAATCCAATTAATTCAATTAGGTTAAAGTAAATAATGAATGTTATCCAACAATACTTGATTATCTTAGTTGATAATTATAATATCGAATATTATCTTTATCAAAAATTAATTGGCTACCCAAATGCTCAACGGATACACTTCATATTGGGACTCTCTAAGTTCAGACACGTTCGTTATATAAGCCTAGCTAATATGTACGCAATTCGGCCACCTCCGAATTCGCGAAGAACACGAACGACCTTTCTGAACTATACAAGTCGAGGTCATCACATATGTTTAACAATCCCTTCGTCGTATTCTATCCGAGTTGTGCTTAGGAAATATAGAATATACCGTCAAGTTTCCAAGGCGCACATCTGATGTCGACATGTCCACGATTCTTTACAACTGATGCGATCCACCCTAGGTGATTGAATTTGGCCAAAGTCTTTAAGAATCGTGACTTAACTCACATGGATACCTAAACCCCTTATGGTACATATATGGGCCGACAGATTCATCTTGCTTTGTACTTGATTACTGAGTGCATCGGTCCACACCCAACGAACATCTAGAGGCCAGACCATGAAAGGTTTCCGACATACATGGCATCTAAGTGTGGAGGATCTCACACAAAATCAATGATATCCTATAGTCGATGGATTACATATGCTACTCGACTCGAGGAGATTCCTATTGACGGTGGTGTGTACTTCAAACTATTAGGAATCACCTATGAGTCATTCAGTATTCGCTACAACAAATACCCACATGTCTATACGAGTTTCCAAAACTCATGGTACATAACATTAAACCATTGGAACTCCAATTCTAATATACGACATGTGTAGTCTTCTAGCTTATAGAAATTCGACCGTATTCCAAAACCAACGACTAGTGTCAAGACTATTCTAAGGTCGATGTCATTCTTAGCATATCTATACATCATTTTAATACGCGTAATGACAATACTATTATAATGTATGAAATCAAAAATGTAGTTATTTTATTAATAAATATAAAATATAAAACTCAGATTGGCACTCCAAGCACCAACTCCATCAAACTCCCACTTTCTTAGTGCCAATCTGGATGGTACCGTAGTCCCATCTCCTCCACAAGTTTATCGAATAACTTAGGAGGTAAGGCCTTTGTAAGCGGGTCTGCTATGTTGTCTTGTCATTAAACCTTCATGACCGCAATGTCTTTTCGTTCAATTATTTCTCTAATTACGTGATATTTCTTTTCCTCGTGTTTAGACTTGGAATGCGCCCTCGGCTCCTTAGCCTGCACGATGGCTCCGTTATTATCACAATATAACGGGATCGAATCCGCAATACTAGGCACAACGCCAAGTTCTGGGTTAAAATTTCTAATCCAAACAGCTTCTTTAGCAGCTTCTGAAGCCGCTATAAATTCTGCCTCATTGGTGGAATCAACTGTTGAGCCTTGCTTTGAACAACGCCAACTAATTGCACCACCGTAAAGGGTAAATATGTATCCTGAAGTAGATTTCTATCATCTGGATCTCCCTGGAAGTCGGAGTCTGTATAACCCTTAACTTGTAGCTCATCTTCTCCATATATCAGAAACTTATCCTTGGTGCCTTTAAGATATTTTAGGATATGTTTCACGGCTGTCCAATGATCATTACCTGGATCAGATTGATATCGGCTGGTCACACTGACCACGAAACTGATGTCAGGTCTAGTACATAACATAACATACATTATGCTTCTAATACAATAAGTATATGTCAAGTTAGACATCCTAACTCTCTCTTCCTCAGTTTGAGGTGTCATTTTCTTCGAAAGATGTATGATGTATCAGAAAGGTACATTTGTTGCCTTGCAGTTGGTAAAACTGTACCTTTATAACATCTTGTCTATGTACGTCGATTGTGACAACCCTATAAGCTTCATGACTCTATCTCGGTAGAGCATTATACCTAGTAATAGGAAGCTTCACCCATATCTTTCATGAAGAAGTTCTTGCAAAGGTAGGCTTTAACATTTTGCATCATCCTATATTATTTCCTCTGATAAGGATGTCATCTACATACAAGACTAGGAAAACTATCATTCTCCCACTAACTTTCTTATAAACACATGGTTTTTCCTCATTTTTGATGAATCCAGATAATCTAATTATCTCATCAAAACGACGATTCCAGCTTGGGGATGCCTGTTTAAGTGCATAAATAGACTTTTGGAGCTTACAAACCAAGTTTGAAGTCTCGCTGGATACTAAACCTTCTGGTTGTTCCATATAGATATCCTCTTCCAGGAATCCATTTAGGAAAGTGGTTTTCACATCCATCTGCCATATGTCATAGTCGTGATATGCATCAATGGCTAAAAGAATCCTAATAGATTTTAGCATGGCTACTGGTGAAAAAATTTCCTCAGAGTCAATCCCAGGACGTTGAGTGTAACCTTTCGCTACCAGTAGAGCCTTAAAGGTTTCCACCTTTCCATCAGGCCCTCGCTTCCTTTTGTAAACCCATTTACAGCCAATAGGTTTAACTCCTTCAAGAAGTTCATCTAAGTCCCAGACTTGATTGGCATGCATTGAATCCATTTCGGATTTCATGGCTTCCTGCCATGATCCCAAATTGATATCCAATATCGCTTCCTTATACGTAGTCTGATCTGTTTCCTCCAAGAGGAGAACATCAAGGCTCACATCAGATGTTAAAAATAGTCTCTTAGGAGGCCTTGATATTCTATTCGACTTACGTAGAACCTGTGTTGTAGATCCTTCACCTAGTTGGATCTCAGGTTCCATCTCAGGTTCTTTACTGTTGGGATCAAACTCATCAAGTTTAATCGCTCTACAATTCCCACTTTCTATCAAAAATTTATTTTCAAGAAAAGTTGCAAAGCAAACAACAAATACATTTCGTTGCTCGGAATCATAGAATTGATATCCAATGGAATTATCAGGATATCCAACGAACCTACATTTATACCCTCTAGGTGCTAGTTTATCCCGCCGCGCAATTCTTACTTATGCAGGACAACCCCAAATCTTTAAATACTTAAGACTTTGATTTCTACCGAACCATATGTGATAGAGGGTCGTAGAAACAGCTTTCGATGGAACCCTATTAAGTATGTAGGCAGCAGTTTGTAAAGCATAACCCCAAAGGTAATAAGGAAGATCTGTATAGCTCATCATGGATCGCACCATATCCAATAAAGTATGATTTCTACGCTCAGACACTCCATTGTGTTGAGGTGTTCCTGATGGGCTATATTGGGCGAGAATTCCATTATCCCTTAAATAATTTCTGAATTCTTCAATCATGTATTCACCACCTCGATCTGATCTAAGGCATTTGATGAATTTACTGGTTTGTTTTTCTACTTCGTTTCGGAATATTTTGAACTTGTCAAATGTTCTGACTTATATTTCATCAGATAGAGATATTCATATCTAGACTTGTCATCTGTGAAAGTCACAAAGTATTTCGAACCATCATGAGCGGCATGATTTAATGGACCACACACATCACTGTGTATTAGCTCCAGTAAATCTCCAGAACGGTGTCCAACACCTTGAAATGAGGCCTTTGTCATCTTTCTTTGGATACATGACTCACAAATCGGATAAGGATCTAAGGTAAGATTTTCAATCAAACAATCATTTACAAATTTGGATAGACGTCTAACACCTATGTGGCCCAATCGCATATGCCATAATTCAGTCTTATTTAGTTCAGACTTCCTATTTGTATTTTTCTCTATATTAAAGACATCTATACATGTTTCCAAAACATAGTGACCGTTTGATAAAGAACATTCATATTTCAATAAATTATCTTTATCATACAAACATAAAGTTTCATCCTTAATGTTTATTTTATATCCCTCTTTATCTAATATTGGTAGCAATATTATTTGTCTGATAAGTGAGGGAACATAATAACAGTCATGCAAATCTAATTTACATCAATTTGGGAGATCTAGAACAACAGTTCCTATGGCCTTGACATTCAATGTCTCGCTATTGCCAACTTTAAGCTGGATCTCCCCTTTATTCAGCCTTCCTTTAACCCTCATTTCATGCAGGGAATTGCAAATATGAGTGGGACTGCCAGTGTCTAACACCCATCCACTATTTGCATCTAAGGCTAATGAGATGTCAATAATTGGAAAAATACAATGCATACTTGAGGGTCCTGCTTTAAGCTCTGGACAGTCCTTCTTCCAGTGTCCAAATTTCTTGCATTGTAGATATTGATCACGAGCTACTTTCGGTTTTGCACCTTTGCGCTTCTTGGAGTTTTTCTTTGATATCTTCTTCTTCCCCATCTTGATTTTCTTTGACTTCCCAGAAGTCTTTGAAGAGCCAGCTCCACCATGGAGATACAGTGTGGGGTTGCCTTTCTTCAAATCTTGCTCTTCCGTGCGTAGCATATTATGAAGTTCTTCGTATGTGGCTTGCATCAAATGCATATGGAAATTCAATACAAAGCCAGCATAAGAACCAGACAATGAAGACATAATCAAATTACGGTATAGCCTTTCATCAAACACAATGCCCTGTCGTTAAAGATATCGAATTTGGTCAATCATGTTCAAAACATGAGTGCTGATAGCTCCTCTCCCCTTGAGTTCAGCACAGAAAAATTCCTTAGACCTTCGATAAAGTTCCATCTCTTGATTTACGTCGAACAACTCATTGAGTGTCCACATGGTGCTCCAAGCATCCGGTACTTCAATGTACTGTCGCAGCAAATCTGGAACCAGCGATCCTAAGATGTAGGATTTCATTTTCAGGTTATCATCCTTCCATCTATCAAAAGTTTCTCGCTCTTCTGGAGTGGAGTCAGGATCGATATCAACAGGTAGTGGATTGATCGTGACATAAGTCAACTTTTCATACTCAAAGACAAGACGCATGTTCATTTGCCATTCGCAATAGTTCTCAGCTCCTTTTAGCTTATTGGAATCCAAAAGTTTCATCAATGGATTAGTGGCAGCCATCTACAAGATAACATCTTTGAGTAGTAGAAAAAAAATTTTCATTTCAAAAGTGATAACACTAATTGATTATGGAATTTTAAATCTATTAGTGCCCTCCCACTACTTTACATAATTCTGTAATCTTCCTTAACGGAAAAATAGAAATTTGACTGTCAAAATTTCATAGCGGGAAGTGGATCCCATGAAATTTACTCCAGCCTCACACTAATGACGATATTGGCCTTTGTAAACTCATTAGGTAGACCTTCAATGTCAATCACTTCATGTGACTTCTGGTTTGGTCCTGAACCGTTTCTTATCCTCACACTAATGACGATATTGGATTAAGACGTGTTCTAGGTGTATACTTGTCAATGTGCACTGATGAGTTTCCTATGTACACCCTCACAATAATGACGATATTGGGTGACTACGTTAACACATCACGCTACATCTAATATTTTACCGGAGCGACCTAAGTTCCGAGCACTTATACCCTCACACTAATGACGATATTGGATATAAGTAATAAGAACCCATTCATCTCCGTATTGACAAGACATACCATCCAATAATGCTCCAATATTATTAATACTATTAGTTAAAAGTAATCACCTAATCACGAGAGATTTATGACAATCAAGTCATTAACTTTAATTAGGTCAAAGTTTTAATTTAAAACATGCAATACATATCCAATATGTCCTATGCATAATTAAATTAAAATTACTATGACATAGATTCAAAAGATGTGTTGTGTGGTTAAGCCTTTGCTCTGATACCATTCTGTTGGGGTAGTTGTGGAACCTTTAGGGTCGGTCAGTACCCCGGGCAGCGGAAATGGGTATAACCCATGGATATCAAGTATGGGTGTAATTTTAAAATATTTAATGAAATACTATATTCCATTAGAGTGTATAGGAAAAAATCAGGACTGGATCGATGTCTGGAAACTCCCAAACGATCAAAAATAAAAATCTTGCGCG
Organism: Zanthoxylum bungeanum; assembly: GCA_019454045.1. NCBI lineage: Eukaryota > Viridiplantae > Streptophyta > Magnoliopsida > Sapindales > Rutaceae > Zanthoxylum > Zanthoxylum bungeanum. The sequence continues at coordinate 90,734 of SKCR01021053.1, read as the reverse complement.
CAAAACACATACGCGCTCGCGTGAACAGTGCACGCTACAGTGCACTCGCACACTGTAGCACCACAAGCTATTTTTTTATAATTATTTTCATTGTTTCTTTTCACTTGCACGACTCTCTGGATTCCATAGAGTTGATGCAATTAGGGTCTATTACCCTAATTACATCCGGTCTTCCCTAAACACTTCAAAAACACCCGAAATTAATTTTTAATTTGAAAACCATCATAAACACATGTTATAGAATAAAAATCTAGTTTTTCAAAATATCAAATATTTTTCTAAAAACATAAATTTATTCTAAATACGCATTTTCTTATATTTTGAATCCAATACACAAACCATTTTAGAATCCCAATTAGATATGTCTCATGAACAATTCTAGTCCACCTAAAGGTGATCAAGTGAATCTAGAATGGTAGCCATAGTTATAAGCTTTAATCTGGATTTCCAAACTATAATTAATTGTTCTATGTCCAACATGAACATCTTTGACCTAATTACAAACATGTTGTGTTATACTTCTAAAGTATCCTAACATAATTGATTAGCCTTATTCAACATTAAGCTATGTGATCATGCATCTAATACACAAATAAACATAGCTTAGGAGAAGATCAAACATTACCTAGTAAGCTTGATGCAAGATCCAATCTACCTCTCATTGTTGAAATTATTGGAGAACCTCCAAGGTGTGCAAGCTTGACTTCAAGATCCAATCTTGTTTGCAATGCTTCCAAGCTTCACTTCAAGATCCAATCTTGATTTCTCCTAGATGAAATGTTGTACAGACCTCACAAGCTTCTCTAAAAACTTCCCTAACTTAGGCTAATCTCTCAAGAATTTGCTTATGCTTGTATTTGAACTTGTAATTAAAACCTTCCTAAAGCTTGCTATTTATAGCAGAACTTAGGTAATTTTTAATTAATAAAAGTTGTAATCAACTTTTAAGTGGGCTTAGTCTAATTTTTCCAAATATGTATGATTAAGTGTGACTAATCTCCATTGTCTCCCACTGAGATTTAATCCAATTAAATCAAGCCAAGGATTAGGAAATAGATTAGTTAAATGTTTACCACCTTGATTTAATCCAATTAAATCAAGCCAAAACCACCTATTGTTACACACTTACAATTACCATAATATCCTCAAATGGTAGAGATAATTTTGATTTTACAATTAAGCCCTTGTGTAATTATTGAATTAATTCAATTAATTCAATTAGGTCAAAGTAAATAATCAATGTTATCCAATAACACTTGATTATCTCAGTTGATAATTATAATATCGAATATTATCTTTTATCAAAAATTAATTGGCTACCCAAATGCTCAACGGATACACTTCATATTGGGACTCTCTAAGTTCAGACACGTTCGTCATATAAGCATAGCTAATATGTACGCAATTCGGCCACCTCCGAATTCACGAAGAACGCGAACGACCTTTATTAACTATAAAAGTCAAGGTCATCACATATGTTTAACAATCCCTCTGTCGTAGGCTATCCGAGTTGTGCTTAGGAAACATAGAATATACCATCAAGTTTCCAAGGCGCACATCTCATGTCGACATGTCCACGATTCTTTACAAATGATGCGATCCACCCTAGGTGATCGGCTATGGCCAAAGTCTTTAAAAATCGTGACTTAACTCACATGGATACCTAAACCCCTTATGGTACACATATGGGCCGAAGGATCCTATCTTGCTTACACTTGATTACTGAGTGCATCGATCGGAACCCAACGAACATTTAGAGGCCATACCATGAAAGGTTTCTGACATACATGGCATCTAAGTGTGGAGGATCTCACACAAAATCAATGCTATCCTATAGTCAAAGGATTACATATGCTACTCGACTCGAGGAGATTCCTATTGACGGTGGTGTGTACTTCCAACTATTAGGAATCACCTATGAGTCATTCAGTATTCGCTCCAACGAATACCCATATGTCTATACGAGTTTCCAAAATTCATGGTACATAGCGTTAAACCATTGGAACTCCAATTGCAATATACGACATGTGCTAGTCTTCTAGGTTATAGGAATTCGACCGTATTCCAAAACCAATGATTATGAATATTTACTTTAAGAATAGTTTACACCTAGTGTCAAGACTATTTTAAGGTAGATGTCATTCTTAGCATATCTATACATCATTTTAATACGCGTAATGACAATACCATTATAATGTATGAAATAAAAAATGTAGTTATTTTATTAATAAATAATAAAATATACAATCGGATTGACACTCTAAGCACCAACTCCATCACTTACTTCCTACTTATGTACCATTTAAATCTTCTTAAATATCACTTCAGGGATTCTGTTCGTCATTGTTTATGAGTATACCTATTATGATGAAAATATGGTCCTGCATTTCTGATTTACACAAGATATCTAGCCATACTTCCATCAAATTCGGCTGGACATAAGAGTGTATATCCGACAAAGCCTCACCGAAGCCAGTCCCATGAGATACATGCCTAGATCTATTTCAATTTCATTTTCTTATCAACTATTGTAATAATATAGAGATATTATCTTGTTTTTTTTTAACTTATTTATGATTTTGCAAATTTTATGCTTTACAAATTGCTTCGTGTGTGATCTTGCATTATAAGATGTGGGGATATTTTTTTGAACGTAAATATTATACTGGCATTCGTAAGGGACCATTTCGAACTTAAACGGGTTTAAGGTTGGACCTTATAATGGGTGTAGTGTAGCCTTAAATCATTATCAGTGTCTCATATCGGGTGGCAACTCTCTTATTCTTTGGTTACTCCCCCCATGGGACTATCCGTAATCTCTACGGGTTACTAGCCCAACAGTGTAGTGGCCCCCGATGTTATAGATATAGCGGTAAATCTCACTTCGCTCCTACAATGTAACATATGTGAATAAATACATATTACGTGGAAGTATATAATGAGAAAATATAATTATTATTTTAGTTATAAATGTTGACGACTCTAAATTTTTTCCTAATAATAGTTACAATCGAGGTGGTGATATCACATCAAATTGGGGAAATTATAAAAGTATGCAAAATTATTGGGGCTTTATCACAATGAACCTTTACAAAGTTTTTCTATCAAATTTAGTCAAGTAAACCCATCTTGAACGAAATTACCCTTCTTCCCAAGTTCAATTCTCTTCCCTTTTTACAGAATTATCTACATTTTTTTTTTACCTGCATCGAACCCATGAGAACATATCATCAAAAGTTCACATGTTTGAGAGTAAGATTGGTAAAAATTTTCAAATAAAAACAGATCAGCAGCTATTATTAACTGCATGCCTATCATATTTAATCACGTTAAAGCAAACTCATGAATATAATCCATGTTTTCAAACCAGCGAACGGGCACCAAAATCCTCAAACCATTTCTTGCGAAACAAATCATTTTAAAGTACAAGGTACACTTTAAACAAGTACCAACATTTGAACAATGTATAAGTAGAATGATGAGGATTAAATATTTAAGATTTTATTAAAAAATTATAGGCAGTAATAGAGTATACAAGGTGTTCCATAAAATGCTAATCTTAGGTAGACGTACACCATGGTTGTGTGATGAGTGTGTAACGGCACCCATTGCATGCCAAAATGAAGGTACGATGGGTGCCATCGCACCCATCCCACACTAAAATGGCGGTGCGATGGGTTCGCACAGCTATTGTTATTTGCTGCCATGAGTTGGTTTCAATAGTAATTTTGTCCAAACAGAATTTATTTAGCAAATTGAGTAAAAAAAACATAATAATGGCTACTTGTGCTATATACTGTTTGTTTTTTGTTTTTTGTTTTTTGTATTTTGTTTTTGTTTTTGTTTTTTTCTTATTTTAGTGTAAACGCAAGGGGCTTCGAAATAAAACTAAAATTTTTAAGCTATACTTGGAGATATTTAGCATATGTTGTAAATAATGTGGTCCTTCACTTTAATAGTTACAAGTTTAGTTTATCTCACATTACTTAGGGACAACAATCTTAATCTAATATCTCTCTATAAATAGAGAGTATCTATTGTAATATGTAATTTAGAATTAATAAGAATAACCTGCTGTTTTATAATGTACTTTTTTCTTCTATTTCTCTATTATTTTATAGCATGTTATCAGCACAATTTGCTATAATCAAAGACGAATCATCATATGCGAAGGCCTGGAGCCAATTTGCTATAATCAGAAGCCATGAATATGGCTTATGATTTTATGGAGCTTATGTTTATAATCAAAGCCAAAAGAAAAATCTTTATGGTTTATGATTGATATGAGACTTCTGATTATAATCAAATCGAAAGCCAAATCATGGTGACTTATGATTTATATGCGATTTTTGATTTTCATGCTTAATTCTTATGTTGCCTGAATCCAAATTCTTATAGCAACTTGAAGTTTTACAGTATAAATAAACCAGAACCTGAAGCTTTGAATCTCAATATTAAAATTAGAACTGGTAGTTCTAATTCAGAACTTGAAGTTTCAAATCTCAATATTAAAATTAGAACTCGTAATTCAAATTCAGAACCATAAGTTCTGAATCTCAATATTAAAATTACAACTGGTAGTTCTAATTCAGAACCTGATGTTTTGAATCTCAATACTAAAATTAGAATCCGTTATTCTAATTCAGAATCTGAAGTTCTGAATCTCAATATGAAAAATTAGAACTCGTAGTTCTAATTTGGAACCTGAAGTTCTGAATTTCAATTTTAAAATTATAACATGTAGTTCTAATTCATTATCTTATGTTTTATGTATTTTTATTATTGTTTTTATGAGCATGCTTCGTGGTTGCCATTAAATTAGATATTCCACATCAGAAAATATTACAGATCTATTGTCTGCTCTTAATTTTTATGGTTTTATTATTTTGCCCCTCTATCTTCATTCCTCATGCAATAAACAATCAGTTTTTCTATTGTAAATCAATTTCACGATTGTCATTAATTAATTTTACCTCATTAATTAATTTTTTAGATTAGAACTTGAAGTTCTAATCTCAATGATTAATTTTTTATTGGAACTTGAAGTTCTAAATTACAAAACAATTATAGAACTTGAAGTTCTAAATTTAAGTTAAGTTCAAACCCCATCAATTAAAATTTTTGATTTAAACATGAAGTTTTAAATCTTCCATAAACCTAAAGTTCTGAATTTATTGTACCATATTTATGAATTTAAAGTTCTAAATACTAACCTTATCAATAAAAAATTGAAATTATGTAATATAAATTTCCTTTTAGGACCTCATGTTCTAAAAAAAAAAAAAATTATAAGATCGGAACTTGAATTTGTAGATCAAATAAATATTTTTAAAGAGAACATGAAATTCCAAATATATGTATGTAAATTTTATTTTCATCATACGAATTTGTGTTTTTTTATATTTATTTTATTTTAATTCTTTTTTATTATACTATATATATTATTACTACAAGAAGTTTGCAATAATAAAAAGCTAATCAGACCCGAATTTTAAATTAGCTTTAATAACAAAATCTGTAGTTGTGACATATAATTTAAAAACAAAACGTGATGTTCTCATAGAACACGAAAATTAGTTTCTTAAATATTCCCAATAGTGAATGTTAATTCCAACTATATATAGATATAATAGAGAAACTTCGTTGTAGTAAAGGAATAAGTCTCTAGTAAGTGAAATCATAACACACTTGTGAATACAATATATATGTAACACCCCGCCAGAGGCAGGATGCTACCGGCAGGAGACAGGATTGAACCATCTCTATAAACCTGTAAATTTGTAGAAAACGGACATTATCTATCCTAAAATTTGACAACCTGGATCATAGTCCGGCATCAAAACGAAATCTAAGAAAACATCAAACATACAAAAGGACCTCAGGTCTACACAAAACACATCAAAATCATATCTTAAGGGCTATGTGCCCACATCATCTATCAACACTCTAGGGCTTTGTGCCCACAACATCTTAAGTAATTAAAACATTTACTTAATATATATATATATACAAACATTGTGCTCAACACGAAAAATAAAATATTGATCACAAATCCCAGACCTCTAAAACTCTTCACATGACACTTGTGAGAGTGACTGCCGCTTGGATGATCCATGTCTCGAGCATGACTTCCAAAGTTGTCGTGATTGACCAATCTGGAAGCCAACCTGGAAAACTAGCAAACTGGTTTGGTGTGAGTTTTAAAACTCAGTAAGTAACCATATTGGTATTACAACAAACAAGTCAAACATAAGCTACAAACAGACAAATCAAACATATGAGCAGTTTATCAAAATTTCTAAACTGTTACAAGTTTAGATTTATTAACTTATTATTATCCTTTATACTTACCCATGTCAAATTCCCATGTCTACATGTTCACATATACACTAATCTGTTAACCAAATATCCAAAATACGCAAGACATCAGTACAAATACCATGAAATATGTCATTTTACATCAAGACAATTTCAATCGCAAGAAGTATGAAGTCACATTCTTAAACTTTATTACAAATACACATCTTTGAAATATCATCAAATCGATAAACCAAACAAAATTTCTCTATTCGATTACAAATTCTCTTCAATACCAAACAAACCTCCATAACTTTCTTTAATTATAGTAACCTTACAATAACTTAACATTCGGGATCCATATGCATTTGCACATACCGTAACACGCTTCTCTTATATACATGCAAATACAATTTCAGAATTATTCCACATATACACACATATATACTAATAGAAATGAATAAACACACTTTATAAAATCAGATATTCACATTAGTTTTCAAATCATTTATCCACATCACATAACCATACATCTTATTAATTCTTTCATACACATTTATACACTCAGACATACATACAAACATTACAACCAATAACAAAGCACATATAACAATCAGTACATCACACAACACATCGTCAAATAATACAAACATATGGTTGGCTTACACATACAATGCTCGTACGAGACTTATTACCTATTTTAGAATAGGTATGAGATGAATTCCGTCCGAACGGATTCCTAACCAGCTCGACTCTTAAACCACAAAATCATCAATTAACAAACATGCACACATATCACGTAACTCAAACTTATCACACGATTTCTCATACGTAAGTACATTCACGATAAACAAAGTTGTATTATATGAATAATCATACACATACGTATATATACCAAACATATGAATATACATATTACTTCAAATTCAGATACCAAAGCCCTTAACAATCTTCATGTCTTTTACTTATTAATAAAATATACTCAGTTTCCAAAATTCTTATCAGAAACATCCATGTATAAAAACATACCAGTTAGGTAATTCATTCATAAACACATCCTTTCACACACGTACTTTACTCATTCAAAGAGCTTAGCTTATACCAATTCAGAAATCATGATTTGTTCCATTTACCGATTCCGTATACCCAACCTATACATATCTTAACATCATATGTTTATACAAATACATGTTCATATACTTATACATACTCATACATTTACATACACATATACATATCATTACTGATTCTGACACTTTCATATGTGTATACATAACATTAGGCTCATTTCATATCTCACTTCCTATCATGTAAATAACAAAGATCCATACATGTTGAGGTCGATTACCTTTACCATATGTAATCCCAAACTCCGCAATCAAAACCACCTCTTAACTATCATATTTTATCCCTAATGTTTCAATCATATATATATATATATATATATATATATATATATATGATTTCACCAACTCAAGTTCTCATCGCATGTGTTACTTATCTGGCATTGCGAGCACTCTATGTCCTAATCAAATCTGCCAAAATAAATGTCGAAATGCCGTCAAAATCGTAACTTAACAAAATTATTGACATTACTTTGACAAAATCCCGAATCTTTCCGAGACAACCAAAGTACATCTGATTTCAATGTTTCAGTTCCAATAATCTTAAAACACCATTACAAACTAATTCATGCCACTTGTTAACTTGAATTCTCGATTTACGTGTTTTTGGAAAATATTCCGAAAAGGTTTCCGTAAACGCTACGGAAGGGTCCTGAACCCTTCGAACCTACCTGGATTTATCCAAATATTTTCGTAATATCATATATAACTCATAACTATCATTAAAATCAAAACACATCATTATACTCAAAAACTAACTTTTACCGGAAACTTAGATATTCTATCGAATCGATCAAACTCGTTCCATTTTCACTTGAATTCTACCAAATGCATATATTCAATATACTCATGCTCAAACAATTCTATTGATATCAATATACTATTCTACGAAGTTACTGGAAACATCTTAACATTAAACGATAAACTTGAAATTAGCAAATTTTTATCGGGAGGTCTTACAGAGATTTTGAATACATATACGGACTCCAAACGATCCCAAGAGCGCGCTGGAATCGGCGGAATTTCAATCGAAGTTACTATTCATCAAGGGTCACCATTCATCGAATCTTTCTTCCTCATTTCCTTCATCGTTTCGCGTGTAACTACGCACATAATGGAAATTCCATCACCGCCAACTTGTAGTACTCTCCGTGAACTTCGATTTTATGGGTGGCTCGAGCCGTGAAACGAAGCGAGGAGCCGGATTGATAAACCCATTTTTGCACGTTTCCTTATCATTTCTGCCCTTTGTTGATGACTGGGGGCTGCCGCCGGCTACCAAAACATGGAGGGGTGGCCGGCGCACCCCCTGACCAGTCACTCCTGTCGGCTCGACTTACATTTCGCAAGGGACAACTTTGGGGGTAAGTGGTCGAATTTGGATTTTTAAATTTCTTTTGTCATTTTGTAATAAGCAGAAACTATGAAGTATTTATAAGAAAATTTCTGAAAATTATATTCTGACCCCCGAAAATTGTAATTAGGCCTTTATTATGGGGTATTCAATGAAATTCATTTTTTAAAGCCCTTCTTATGTAAATTTCAAAAAACGTTCAATACGAAAGTTGTTCGTCTAGGAAAAACGAGTCTGATGATTCAAGAATTACCACAATCGAAGTTCCTTTGAAATTCTTAATGCGAAAATAAGAAACTTATACGCATACAATGATATAATTAGAAATCACGTAACCAGTTCCCAAAATCATATGTTTTCCAACGCGACAAAACATCACTTAAAAATATTCCAATTTATTTTCCAACACATATAGTCTTATTCTCGAACATCATCCAATTCTAAAACCTAAACTTCAATTCGGATTCCGAAAAATATTCGGGATATTACATTCTCCTCTCCTTATAAAAATTTATTCCTCGAAATTTCTCCATCCTTATGTCTGATCATTCGGAATCGAACGTATGTATATTACCATCTTATCCGTATTTGGAAGTCATATCACTTTACACATTATCAAAAGTTACGTAATCCATACATCAATACAAATCATGCTATTTCAAAACAAAACGCATCAAATCAAATATTTCATGCCAGAATCAAGTCAAACTTTTCATTTCAATTCACATTCATTCATAAAACACGATCAAACCGTTTCAAGTTCATCGACCTACAAAAATAAAAAGCCGAACATAAATCCTATATATTTAATCATAGTCATTGTAACACAGGTTCCTTACAGGCAATTAGATACAATATTAAAACGTAAAACATAATATGGATCTCATACTATCTATTCCATCCGCAATCTGAAACGGAACTCATTTAATTCATATCATATCGTATCTATAAATGATACCAACATCAAAGTTTACATACATACATATCCAATCGCATATATAACATTGTATGGCTGACTACATAGCATACAAAACCATCACAATACTCAAAAGATATGTGACTAACTATAAACTTACATATGTGCTCTTGTAACTAACATAAACTTTTATACAAACAAATACATCTATCATCACAACCAGAAGTGACACAACCATAATACTCTCATGATGTTGATAGTCTGAAATCTGTCAATTTCTGATATTATTAAAATGGCATTTGAAAAACTCTTTTACTGTAAATAAAAATCAATTTCAAAACCCCTCATCAAAAATCGTATCGAGCATCCAATATAACTCAAATAGACGAAACATAACAAGAACCCAATGCCCAAATCACGCGTATAGATTTGACAATGAACGAAACGATCCACTGTCGAATGAGGGTCGGGTTGGCCCACTGTAATTGGACAACCCTTATACAAGCACAACGACGGAAACATATCATATCAAAATATAAAACTGTAAAAATCATATAAAAGTACTGTGACAGAAACATATCATATCGTATAATATCATAAACAATATCGAAATGCATCAAAATTAAAATTTAATTCTTTTGAAATCATTCTCCCCCCCAAAATATAAATGTGTAAATCAAAAATAAATATTTGATGCAAACATTTCAAAATACATATCGAGCGTCCACTGTTCAGTCACGCACACAGACCAGACAATGTATGAACCATGTCAACGGGGTAATAGGCCAGCCATTTTCTGATGGTCTGGACTGTTGGATTTTCTAGAGGTCCCAAGATCAAATCTAAGCATGAAACACAAGCGACTACAACGACGAAGTTGCGGATTTCAACAAATTTATCACCTTGGCCGAATTTAACAATGAATTTAATGTCTTGGGATTTTTGATATTTGACAATTGGATGTGTTGGAAATCATTCTGGAATATGATTTGATGTCGATTGCGGAATCAATTGGATTGAATTCGATTCGGACGTAAAATCCCCAAATTGCCAAGTATGTTATTTAGCATGAAATTGGGTAAAATGAATTTGAGCATGTAATTATGAAATTGGATGATTAAGTATGCTTGAATATGTTTTAATTGATAATTGATTGGATCAATTTGATGAAATTATGTTTGGAACAAATTTCCCCAAAATGCTTGTGTTGGCCGAATTGATGAAGTGCCCTTATTGTCTTGGTATTTTGTTTTTTTATCATTGGATGACTTGAAAACAATTGGGGATGTTGATTTAATGTTGATTTGGATTCAATTGGATTGGGTTTAAAGTTGGACATTAAAATCCCCTTTGGCCGAGACTTAATGTAGCATGTATATGGGTTTGATTTTAATCAAAATATGTTGGACATATGATGATGAAAATGAGCATGATTAATTGTATGAATTGATGTTTTAGAAATGTTAATTTGGGTATTAATCATGATATACACTTTAGGTAATTAAATTGCGAAATTGGATTTGTGTAATTTAATTAATTGGGCTAATTTTGGAAATTGAGCTTGAATTGTTGTTATTGGGCTTATTGGGCTTTGTTGTACAAAGTTGGTTAAGGCAAATTGATTGGATCCAATTGGGCCCAAAACCACTTCCATAAAGCCCAAATGCAACATAATGGACCTTTGTAATTTAATTGGGCCTAATGGGCCAAAATTAATTTAAAGGCTTATGGGGTAAATCCCGGATTGGACTTTGGTTGCGGGTTTGACCCGAGTTGACCAAAAGTCCACGCCTTAAGAAATTAATTAAAAGCCCATTGGACTTTAATTAAGTTGACGTTGGACGTTAATCGGGCTTTGAGACCCGTAACAATTAAATTGGAATTTAATTCGTAAAAGGTTTATAATAAGTGTGATATTTAATTTGGAATTAAATAATGGATTAGAATTAAATACATATTAATTGGATTTAATTATGTAGTTTAATTTAATTCGGGAATTCGTACTTTAAGTACTTATTCGCAAAAACGAGTTTGACTCGAACAAAATCAAATCGTTGTTTGAACATTGGATGATCACATAATTATCATATTAATTAATTTGATTAGATTGATTGATAGCATGCTTATGTGTGTGAATACATGGTTGTGTTGAATGAATAATGTATATCGGATGGATATTAGATGGGTGGGGCAATTTTAGAAATTGTTGTAATAAATTTGATTTATTAATTGGACCTGCGTGTCCAGCCTTATCACCTCCTATTCTTTGTATTCTCTTCTCACCTATTCCCCTCAATGTAAATGAGGTTTCTTTAGAAGTGTAGTGTAACGGGTAGAAGAAATATTTGTGCTAGCGGGAGAGAGAAAGTGAGAGATTTGATCTAGGATCAATGTGTAAAATATCCATCCGCATATCATTATTATTTTATCATATGCGCTTTATTATGTGTTTAGAATGCATGTTTAAGGGTGTATGATGATGAGACCTTAACAAAGATAATAAATTGGTTGCCAATTTGCACACGAAAAACCCTCATCAAATATCATGCGTTTTTCCTTCCATTGAGTGATTCTTGCTCAAGATCCTAGATTGGCATGGGTTGTTGGCCAAAGTCAAGCCCTTGTCCGTCGAAGATGTGTTTGAATCACGAGGCTTTGTTCCATATTGGTGTCATGTCCAAGTTGTGGTTTGTTGGCCAAAGTCAAGACCACTTCTTGTCCATCGACATTGATTACGAAGCTTCCATGGTCAATGGGTCCGCGCTTGACTGGGATCATTAGGTTTGTTGTGCCAAAGCCAAGGCCTAGTTGATTCAGAGGAAAAAGGTTAGGTAATACATTGGATGTATTGGCATATATAAGATATATGTTTCGGACTTGGATATCCCCCTACCGGATCTAGGAATTGGATTGGATCCAATTGATCTTAGAGATCTACCTAGTTAATTATCATACAATTTGTTGGCCAAAGTCAAGATTGTGTGATATTTAACGGGATCCTAGCCCACTAGGAAACACGGTTTCCCGAGTACTCGACAGAGGGTTAGAGGCTCGCCGAAAAATAGTGGGAGGCAAGAATTGAATTTGCAATACTCGTTCAATTACTCGCCATACGCGCTCATTTAAATTATTTCGTCGTTATATTAAATGTTAGTTGGACTAATATTTAAATTGTGTTTTATTTAACAGTTGGACTGTATTATAGTTGATTATATATAATTGGATTATATTAATCAATATATTTGAATTAATTAATTTCAGTTTACAGTTGATTTTATAATTGGATTATAGTAATCAATGTAATTGAGGTTAATTAATTTAGATTATATTTGATTATATAGTTGGACTATTATAATCATTATAATAAATAGTACCACAAATCGTTGATTAAATAGTTGGACTATTAGAATCAAGATAGATATGAAAGATTAGTGTTTAAGACATAATCCTGGGTGAAAATGTATTTAAACGACTTTAATTTTCAAATTGGGAATAATTTCAGGATGGTCCTGGAAAACTAATAAGTTATTTTATTTGATAAAATATGCCTGAAAATCGGAGTTAAGCAAATAAGTGGAACATGATATTTGGAATATTCATGTAATGATAACTTTAGTGCTTAATCCATAATACTTGTCATATAGACTCCTTAATTTCTTTATCAGAACTAAGGATTAGATTCTTAAAGTATGATATTGAAATTGAAGGATATTCAAAGATTAGATCTTAGAAGTACTTTTAAAATTGCAATAAATAATTCTTGGAGAATTAAAGACTATTCTCAAGGAGATAAAGTCAAAATTTGCAATTAGGCAAGTAGTGCAAGGCACACCATACTTCAATATTCTGGAAACCCGAGGCTTGGTCAAAGGCAACTGGAATATTGAAAATGACAAAGGCAAAATCATTATAGTCTTCTTGGAAGATAAATGACATATCCCAAAATGTCTGCACAATTGTGGCAAACGGAATCGCGAAGCGTGACTGTCGTTTGGACAAAGCAGACATGAAGGAATTGAAGACGAGCAAGGCTCTGACTTCAAATATGTTTGTCAAAATTTATGTTCATTACTAGTATTAAAATTGGATTTTTAGATACTTAATATGGTACATAATAAATATATATATTGAGAATCTGCTATGAGCAGGATTAGAGAACTGTTATAATGTAACTAGTTTGACTAGATACATTATCTCTTTATCAGTGTTTAACCCACTGCGGGTGAACCTTTATATTTTAGAACACTAAAGTGTTTTATTATATAAGGATGATATTGAGATAAACACATTAGATGTGAATAACAGAATTTATATTTTGAATATAAATAAATCTCAAATATATATATAATGACAAACAAATAGCTCAAAATGATTTGATCAGAAGAAACTAATTATGGCATTGTTGTCTGGGACACAATCGAACAAGACTCGTATATCCACACTTTCGAAGAGTGGGTACTCGGACTGTTTTGATTCCAATCAAATAAAGTCTACGAATCTAGTTTATTGGGCAATGTGCCTAAAACACTATTTACTTGGTAAAAGTGTAAAATGCCATCGATCTATTAGCCCTTGTTCATATTGAAACAAGTGGGCCCATGTCTAGCTAGGCTAGATATGGATATGAATATTTCGTGACCTATACGGATGTGGCATCGCGTAATGGTTGTGTGTTTCTTGAAGAACACAAATCGGAAACTTTTAGAGTTTCGACACGAAATAGACAAATAGATCGACTATAGTATTATACCGTCACGGTAAGACCGTAATGGAAAATACTTAAGCAATAAGTTTCTTATATACTTGAAAGAGTATAGTATTCTTTCAAATGAGGACTCCTCCCGGAACACGTCAAAGTGACGGTGTGTCCGAACGGATTAACCGAATCATGTTAGACATGATAAGGCTAATCATGAGTCGCTCTGAGCTACCATTTCCTTCAACGGATAAGTTTTAACAGTGCAATAACTTATTTAGAATAAGGTTCCATAATAATCTGTTTGACAGATTACATATTAGATATGAACGGGAAAGAAACCGGGTTTCTCATTCCTGACCATTTGGGATGCTAGGCATATGTTTGGATGATACCAAACTAGAACCCAAATTGGATAAGTGTCAATTGTAGGCTATCCTAGGGATACCATAAGTATTGTATTTATACATCTCACCAGAGAACAATTAGATTGTTGCTCACCATGCAGTTTTCCTGAGAGGAATACAGACATGCAGTGGTAAGTGGGAGGATAGTAAAACTCGATGAAAATCGGAGTAATACTATTCAAGGCACCTATTCCTAATGGAACATAAATAGTTCATCAAGGATGAAACTATTCCATTAATCTTCGAGTACACAAGAACCACGTAGATCGGAGAGAGTCAGAAAACAACCTGGGGTATGGGTTTCTGATCTCACCTCATAAAGATGTTAATCTTTTAAGGTATACCAACTGATTACGTATGAGGTAGTGATACAAGGTATCGACTCCCTATTATGACAAAGTGTCATGAGTCCGAAATGGATTCCATGTATATCAACAAGTTTGGATACTAGTTGATGTACCATAAGACATTGTGCCTATTGGTACTTTATAAGTCTTCAAGGAAGACATACATGGAAGGCAACATACCAACGTACTAAGCTAGGCTTGTAAAGAAAAGGTAGAGTTATCAACATTGTGTTGATTCCGACGAAACCTTTTACATGTTGCCATTGTAAATCCATTTGGATAATGCTTGCTAAAGCTGTGTATTTCATTTATGAAATATGACAGCTTAACGGAAAATCGCTTTCCTGAAAAGGAAACCTTTCGGAGGATGTTTATAACATCCTGTCGGTTTTGTCGTACCATAACAAGCAAACAAGGTTTGCAGGTTATTCGATCCATGTTTGGATTGAAGCAAGCATAAGTTCTTGGAATTACGTTTTGAATTAATCATAATGGTTTATGATTGAACAAACGATCATTCTTGTGATATAAGGATTAGTGATTTAATTCATAAACATTGGAAAGCTGGCTTTCATTCTTGATAGAATTCTATAAATTAGTGGGAGTAACAACTGATGGAATGTCATGTATAGATTTTGATTGGAACATCTCTGGAATTGTACATTAAAATGTACTTGATATGTCCCATACGCTAGCATATGGAGTCACGATCAGTCATCCAAGTGATAGTCACTGATAAGATTATAATCTGTTAGTATCAATAGAACTAAAGGTTGTCTTAAACGATAGAAGGATAACTTGAAGTGACTGGGATCGCTGAAGTTTCTAAACAATTAAATACTACGGTACTACTGAATAACGTGACAGTGAGTAAATTCCAAGCAAAGATACTGTTGCCGGATAAACAACAAATGCGGATTATTGCTGCAGCTGAGGCATAATAGAAGCCATTTGGATCGATAATAAATCTAATTAGATTAGATATAGTTCTGTTAGCGGCTGAGCTAGGCGTCAGCACAGGCTAAGGAATTAAAGGTCTCATCGACGATCCAGATATATACTTCTATATTCATCTGATTCGTTCGGATCATACATCATGGTGATGTGATGATCGTGTAAATCGCGTCAGACGATAATCATGCAAATCCGCTGACGAAAATCTTTTCTCGCAATTTGAGCGAACCGTACATAGTTCGGGTGTTAGACACTCGAGTGACTGGCTATGTGCCAAGTGGGATTTTTGGATAATATGACCCATAGCGTCACTATTTGTACAGATCACGGTGTTGTTGTACAAATTAACTATGTGACAAAGGAGATTGCACTCTTATCATTTGTGATTAGATCACCTTAGATGTATAAATGATTAGAGGTCCCTATGATTTGTTCCTGGACGGAGAATGATATGAGACAGTATCAGTCCACGAAGGATTAATCATTAAATATCCCTAGCCGGAGTATTATCGAGACAGGACATCGATAATGCGGAATAGGCTAGTATTGCACTTGTGCGCGTTGTGAGGGCACAACGGCATAGTTCTCATATATTTAAGTATTGGATACTTATGCAAGTGCGATAGGAGGTTGTGTTCACACCGATGGTACGGGAAACAGCTTCGCTCTGGATAGACCCCTCGGAATCCCATTGGTATTATGACTATGTGTCTATGGGAGTCCGACATCAGGGTAGGTGTATTTGGTCTTAACCTGAGACTTGCACCGCTAATGCTTACGACAATCAATATACTTTAGTTGAGGTCGTCTAGGACTCTAACCGGTTCTGTGTACGCCAACTGCTGGGTATATTGAGAATCGTAGAGTATTGGGTGTGATGTCAAGACGGAAGTATCACTTCAGTCATAGTGGAGATGATGTCACGCAGGATACGGTATTAGTGCTCTTAAGTGTTGCGCAACCATCGGTATTATGACTAGGTCATGCATATCCGATTATAGAGACTAGTTACCAGACATCCGACATGTGCTTCGGACGGGGCAGACACTTATCCAGCCCCAGCCCTAGCACGTGACTATCCGATACTGGGCCGATATACACAATACTTGGTATACTACGCTTGATACAGATCTTAAATATTCTTAGATGGATATGACCGGAGAATTGGGTAGACTTCGTGCTTTGCTAGAAGCCGATCGTGTCTCGTAAATCGGTAGAACGTAGTACTTGGTACGTACGTGATTCGGATACTCCGACGACCGTATTTACTGCCGAATTATCCGGGGATCTCATGGGTCGCTTCCCAAAGATTCACCGATGACGTATGACTCGCACTTATATTAATCTGGGATTAATAAGATGAGAGAGAAAATTAATCTGGGATTAATTACAGAGATATTTTATCTGGGATAAAATATCAATTTAAAGAGAGAGAATGATTAATTTGGAATTAATCGATTAATTAATATATTTGATATATTAACGAAATTGGATTTCGACGCGGAATTAAAATTAGATTTTAATTCGGGCGAGCGAATTAATTTAGAATTAATTCGTTAGCGACGTGAATAGTGATTTCGCTAGGCGTAATCATTTAATTACGACGCGACGGAAAATTCATTAATTTAGAATTAGCGAATCCGAGCCCGAGATTATTTGCGAGCGCATTCGTATTTCGAATTCGAGCGCGGCTCGTCAAATCAAGCGTCAAATCGCTAGTCGCATCTAGCGTCACATCAAGCGTCAAATCATGTCACTTTTGATTGATTGACATTGATTAGATTGATGATTGAGTTGACTTGATTGTTGGTTGGCAATTAAAGCCAAATGTGTTTGAAATTAAATGGATTTCATTTCAGTGTATTAGATACAATTTTGGCTTCACCAAAAACGCCTCCACACTTTCCCTCCCTCTCTATTCTTCTTCTTTCTTTTCTCCTCCTCACGCATTTTCTTCTTTTTTCTTGAGGCAGTCCACTGCCGTTAAACAAAGGGAAAATGGGAAAGCAAGTGTGATTTTTGTGGCAAAACAAGAGTGCTAGCACACTCCGAGATCAATGCGAAGGGATAGGGAAGTCCCCCCATGAGCCGGGAACGTTTTGATGAAGCTTGGAGCTCGTTTTTGATGTTCAAAATGGCCAAAACACAGCCCATTTCAGCCACTGTCACAGCAGTTCACGCCCACAGTGAGCAGAATTTCGGTCTTTTTTTTGTTGCCAAATCGTCTCTCAACCGCTCGATGTAAGTATTCCGCAACTTCGTCGTTGTATTCGCTAGTGTTTCATGCTTAGATTTGATCTTGGGACCTCTAGAAAATCCAACATGGACCCCATAACGAGCGCCTCGGCCAAGCCGGAACGAAACATATACATGCGCCACAGAGGGTCAAAAATAGAAAATCATCAAGCATCGTGATGAAAATATATTTTTGAGCGTCTTTGTAACACCCCATCAGAGGCAGGATGCTACCGGCAGGAGAAAGGATTAACCCATCTCCATAACCCTTTGAATTCACCAAAAAATCGGCATGATGTATCCTAAAACTAGACAACCTGGATCGCAGTCTAGCATCAAAGGCAATCCAAGAATACTCCAAACAAATAAAAATACCTCAGGTACATACAAATCTCATCAAAATCATATCTTAAGGGCTCTGCCCAAACTATCTATCAACACTCAAGGGCTTTGTGCCCACCATATCATAAACAATCAAAACTTTAACTTATTAATACAAACCACGTGCTCAGCACAATAAATAAAATAATAAATCAGATATCCTAATCTTCTAAAAAATTTCCCAGGACACTTGCAAGGGTGACTGCCGCTTGGGTGATCCATGTCTCGACTTCAAAGTTGGAGTGGTTGACCCATCTGGTAGCTAACCTGCAAAACTAGCAAATGGTTTGGTGTTAGTTATTAAAACTCAGTAAGTAACCATGCTAGTATTACAAACAAACAAATCAAACATATCAACAGTTTATCAAATTTACTAAGTTATTATAAATTCGGATTCATTAACTTGTTATTATCCTTTATTATTATCCTTTATTCTGAAATCATGTCAAATTTTCACATTTTCACATCCACATATGTGCTAATCTAATAGCTAACATCCAAAGCATACAAAGTAAAACTCGAATACCATAGTATATCGTTTAATATCAAATCCATTCCAATCACGTGACACGTGAAGTCATACATCTATACTTTTATCACAATAACTTTGAAATGTCATCAAACCGGTAAATCTAACAAACTTTCTTCTGTTCAGTTACAAACTATCTTTAATACCAAAACCTCTTTCTTCAATATCAAACAATCTTTCTTTAACCTTCTTTAATCCACGATAACCTTATAATAGCTTAACATTTGGGTTTCATATACCTTCACACATACCATAACACACTTCTTTATATTCATGCAAATACAATTTCAGAATCCTTACATATATACGTACGTATCAATACAACTTAGCAAAGACGCTTTATAACCTCTGATATTCACATCGGTTTCAAATCATCCATGCATTTAACATAGACATACACAATCATATATATCACGAGTTCTATCATACACATACAGTCAGACATATTTACCAACCACGAAGCACACATAATAATCGGTACATCCAAGATCACATCATCTAACAATACACATATATGGCTGACTCACACACAAAATGCTCATACATGACTCCTTACCTATTTTGAAATAGGTATGAGATAAATTCCGTCTGAACAGATTTCTAACCAACTGGACTACTACACAACGAATCATCTAAACGAACATACACATAGGCGCTCACACCATATAACATAAACTCATCGCATGACTTTTCATACACAAGCACAAACACAACAAATCATTCAAACATCATTCACATACTCATATACATACATATATTTCAAATATATGAATATACGCCTTATTACTAAACCAAATCTCATATCTCTCATAGTCCTCCCCTTTCTTCATTTATCAATCAATCATATTCTTTACTTATCAGTTAACATTCACCATTCATATATGTATCCAATCAGTCACGAACTTCCATCCCTCGGAAAAGACTTAGCCTATACCAACTCAACCTCTATACCACTATATCATAAGCATTAGTCAATGATAAACTTATTCCAATAACACACATCTACACGTATTAATACAAATTTAGAAAACAATACTTATTCTTTTTACCGATCTACCATACACAAATTATCCATGACATATCAATACAAATACATGTATCAATACTTATAAATATACTTTTTCATTTACGTACACATATACATGTCATTATACATTCATACAGTTACATACATAAACATATGCATATATGTCAATTACAACTACGTTGTAACTGCGCACTACATTATAAATCCTAGGGTATTTGTCTAATATACACATATCACTAAATCAGATTTAGTTTCAATCTAATCATAATTAGATATCTAATCGTAATTAGATCGAATATATTTTTAAAAGACAAGAGGTGCTACCATTAAATAAGTAATATTATGGAAAAATGCATTGTTCGTATTCATGAATCGAACATAAATACGATCCAGATTAGCACTCTAAGCATCAACCCTAACAATTTCTCTCACTTGCTCTAGCGCCAATCCACGGTATTATAGGAGCAAAGTGGGGTTTACCACAATGCCTATGATATTCAGCGACCACAACACTGTTGGGCTTGCAGCCCATAGAAAGTATAGAGTAGCCCACAAAGGACTAAACCGGAGAATAAAGGAGTCGCCACCCAGCATGAACTGGGAAATAATTTATGGCTGCACTCACCCCTCGCAAGGGAAGACCTCAAACCGTTGGGTTTGGAATGGTCCCTTACTTATGCCAGTATAATGGACGGGTTCACACAATGGTATAGTCAAGTCTTAATGCAAATCAAGCATATAAGCGAATAAAAATAACATAACATACCCAAGCAAGATAATAATCACAATGACATAGTTCCAAAAGCATATTAAATTAAGAAATGCGATAATGAAAATTATAATAACAGTCAAAAGTAGGAAAAATCATTAATAATAAATGTGAATAATTAATCCCACACGCATAATGCAAAATAAATAACTAAAGAAGAAAGAGGTCGTCCAGTGTGTTTGCGTTCGTGTGGTGTTTATAAACGCGTTCAAACGGAGTGAGGCAGAAGGCATACGTTCGAGTTGCGTTTGAAAATGCGTTCGAATGTTCTTATGAAAATAGCACCAATAATGACATAAACACGCATATGTGAATATTTCCCGAGCGGTACGTGGAGTTGTATCTCAAGTACAGACCGCACTACCGTCCATTCGGATTCGGCTACTGAATTTATGTCTGGGTTTCCATCTGATATACTACAAGGGATAATAACACACATAGTCTTAAATACAATGTAAACGGGCATAAAAATACACCCATGTATATGCGGATAATCACCAAAAATGGACAAATAAAATAAATGCAAAATAATAAAACAACGATAAAAAGATAAATGATAAAATAAATGCGATAAATAAAAAGATAGATAACAGAATAAATACGAAATAATTAAATAAAGATAAATAATAAAAATGAATGTGAAATAATAAAATGATGATGAAAGCGGATAAGTAAATAAATAAATAAATGAATAATAAAATGCGAAAGAAGAAAAATAATGTGACCAGAAATTTGGCCGTCTTTGATGTAGGATTTCGCATACCCGGCTGGACGTATTTCACGTCCAGCCAGACATACAGTGTCCGAAACTATAAAAATAAATAGGGTGCCCTCAGGTCTTACCTTTTAAGTTGTTGTCTTGGAAGTGCGTTAGGTCATCGCCGGAAGGATCGATGGTTTGCTGTTTCGCTGTTCATGCTCACTGTTTCACTGTTTCTGCTCGCTGTTTTTTGGCTTGTTGTTTGCTATTTTTGCTATTTTTGTTGGGAAGTGGCCGTGAGTGCGCAGTGGAAAATTTAATAAATCAAATTATGATGCCGATATCCCTTTGCCCAAGACCCATTTGTTTTGATTATTCTACAAACCTAGGCATGTTACTATATATTCTTAGCATAAAAACTCATAAGACATACAAAGAACATAAACCTAAACATGCTAACTATCATAAGAAATCTAATTAAAATAAAGAAAGAAGAAGACTTACTTGAGCTGAAGACTCCTTTAGTCCTCCCTCCAATCTACAAGTTTTTCTCGAACTCAGCAAGCTCTTCAACGTTCCAAAGAGCCACCTAAGTGTGTGGCCTCCAAAGGTGCACACACCAAAGCCAAAACTCAACGGCAAGACTACGCCTTGAGTACACGGGTATTTTGCCCTTGGTGTTAGGCTAGGCAAATACCTCAAAAACTTTTAACTCGAGGTTCCTCTAGTCAATTAGACTTAAGAATCCTCAAAATTAGTGGCTTAATCTTAAACCTTAGAGTTGCTCACTTATATAAACCCAAGATATGAAAGGTTTGGTGCAAAAATTTGTAAAGAATTCATTGGGTTTATATAGGTGCTTCAAATACAACAAAATTAATTAAGAATCCGATGTGGGATAAATGCTAATTTAATTTTAGCCATTGGATCTTAATTTAGTGGTTTAATAAGATTATAAAACCCTATTAAGAGTTTGGGCCGAATTGGAATTCAAAACAAATAACAAATAAAAAAATTTACTATTCATGTTAATATTCACGTTACTATTCACATTTTTTATCTAAATTCCAATTCCGAAAGTGCCCATATCGTCATTCACCAATCTCTAAGCCATTATGGAACCTCATAAATGATCTTTTCAATAATTAAACACATTGAACCATTTATGAACAATTCCTACAGCAATCATATATGCTGTTAAATTTGTACTGTGCACTATTAACCATTGATTTCGAATTTGTTGTGTGTGACCTTTTGGGTTCCCCTCAAGTTGGACATGAAATGAATCGTGATAATTTAATCGAAAATAAATTATCCTCCGATCAGATGGTCGTTCGATTTCAATGACCAAGGTTGACATCTAGCAACATGCCAAGGCCCCCAAATGAGAAGGAAAGATATATATACCCATTTTGTATGCGATTTATATATGATACGGTCCCTCGCCTCACTGTATCCCCACCGTTTGATCTAGGGTATGGAAAGTGTCTACCCATATAGTCAAAAGTATGATGTTGATAGTGTTATGAATCGTGCTAACCCAAGAATCTCACATGATTCTTCCACTGCGGCCACAGTCTCAAGCACTGATCACACATATCAACCCGCGAACTGGAATACTACTCTTATAAGAAAATATTATCCGAGAGAGTGGCGATTCTCTGTTGTATCTTTATAAATTTCATGTCTTTCAACAAATGACCCAATCGTACGCTTATGACCGAATGTTTTGAACCGGGGAATGAGAATGTCAAAGTTATTTGATCCACACATAAGATTATAAGGACCTCAAGTCTAAGGACTAGTCATACAATCGATACATGAAAGTTCTCAATGACACATGGGATAAACACTTCATGTGAAAACTTTCGACGGTCAGTTCGATGGACACAAGCAACTCATGCATCCATATGATACACCAAGTGGACGGATCTCCGATAGTAGCCTATGAGATCGGCTACCCCACTTAAGGGCGGATCATATCATCATGCTAGTCTCTCTGCTTTATGAACGCCCAAATTATTCACAAAACTGTGACTATGAATGTTTAAGAGTAATGATTCTCATAAGGAGTGGAAGTCATCATCTTATTACTCCAAGGG
Source organism: Zanthoxylum bungeanum (assembly GCA_019454045.1). Taxonomy (NCBI): domain Eukaryota; kingdom Viridiplantae; phylum Streptophyta; class Magnoliopsida; order Sapindales; family Rutaceae; genus Zanthoxylum; species Zanthoxylum bungeanum. The sequence goes on along the minus strand of SKCR01021053.1, from coordinate 66,896 downwards.
CTTTATTACATTGTTTGATGATTTATATAATCTATGTAAGACACGTATAATAAAGATTTCCATTTTATTAATTAATAAAAATATTACAAATACATGTACATATAGCCCATCCACAAGTTGGGTATAGGGCATATCCCTAACAATCTCCCACTTGCATTATGGCCAACTAGTATGAATCTGGACAACATACTCTCAAGTGCGCCTATCATGCTTTTGTTGAGTCAGCCCTTTAGTCAGAGAATCTGCAAGATTATCTTCTGTGGGTATTTTCTCTATAATAACTTGTTTTCTCTCAACAATCTCCCTGATAAGATGAAATCACCTGAGTACATGCTTAGATTTTTGGTGGGACCTTGGTTCCTTTGATTGAGCAATGGCGTCCGTGTTGTCACAGTACATCATGACGCCATTCTTTATTGCGAGAAGCACTTCCAGCTCTGTGATGAACTTCTTTATCCAGACTGCTTCTTTTCCAACTGAAACAGATATCCTGTTTGCGATCTGCTGTCATACCTATCGGTCTGAAAGCTCGCATCACAGTAACCAATGACTTTCATCTCAGAACAATCTCCATATGTCAAGAACACATCCTTAGTTCTTCTCAGATACTTGATGATTGTTTTGACAGCTGCCCAGTGTTGCTCACCAGGATTTGCCTGATACCTGCTCGTTATGCTAAGAGCATAAGAGACATCAGGTCTTGTACATAGCATGGCATACATGATCGATCCTATTGCTGAAGCATAAGGGATCCTACTCATACGCTCTCTATCTGAAGGAGTATGTCGACATTGCTCCTTAGAAAATTTGATTCCATGAAAAATAGGTAAATTACCTCTTTTGGAATCTTCCATTTTGAATCTTTTCAAAACTTTATCTATGTACGTAGATTGAGAAAGTCCTAACAACCTCTTAGATCTATTACGGTAGATCTTATGTAGGCTGCTTCTCCCAAATCTTTCATGGAGAAATTATGATATAACCATTGTTGGTGGCTTGCATCATTTGAATATCATTCCCGATGATTAATATGTCATTGACATATAATACAAGAAATACAACAGCACTCCCACTACTTTTCCTGTAAACACCAGGCTCGTCTACATTTTTGATGAAATCAAATTCTTTGATTGTCTCATCAAATCATATATTCCAACTTCTGGAGGCTTGCTTGAGTCCATAAAGGATCGTTTAAGCTTGCATACTTTATTATGATCATCCTTAGATGTAAACCCCTCAGGTTATGTCATATAGACTTCCTCTACGAGGTTCCCATTAAAGAAAACTGTTTTGACATCCATCTGCCATATCTTGTTTGCGATCTGTTGTCATCCCTATCGGTCTGAAAGCTCGCATCACAGTAACGAATGGCTTTCATCTCAGAACAATCTCCGTATGTTAAAAACACATCCTTAGTTCTTCTCAGATACTTTAGGATTGTTTTGACAGCTGCCCAGTGTTGCTCACCAGGATTTGCCTGATACCTGCTCGTTATGCTAAGACCATAAGAGACATCAGGTCTTGTACATAGCATGGCGTACATGATCGATCCTATTGTTGAAGCATAAGGGATCCTACTCATACACTCTCTATTTGAAGGAGTATGTGGACATTGCTCCTTAGATAATTTGATTCCATGACAAGTAGGTAAATTTCCTCTTTTGGAATCTTCCATTTTGAATCTTTTTAAAACTTTATCTATGTATGTAGATTGAGAAAGTCCTAACAACCTCTTAGATCTATTACGGAATATCTTAATGCCGAGGATGTAGGCTGCTTCTCCAAAATCTTTCATGGAGAAATTCTGAGATAACCATTGCTTGGTGGCTTACATCATGGGAATATCATTCCCGATGATTAATATGTCATCGACATATAATATAAGAAATACAACAGCACTCCCACTATTTTTCCGGTAAACACAAAGCTCGTCTACATTTTTGATGAAGTCAAATTCTTTGATTGTCTCATAAAATCGTATATTCCAACTTCTGGAGGCTGGTTTGAGTAAGGGTGGCAATGGGCTGGGCCGGGCTCAGGCTTTGACAAGCCCGGCCCGAGCCCGGCCAACAAAAAAAAGCTCAGGCCCAAGAAAAGCATGGCCTAGGTGTCTTCCAGGCCGGGCCGGGCTCGGGCCTGGGCTCTATTGTTTTGCCTAAATTTAAAAAAAATTAAAAATATTAAAAATATACAAATATAAAATACATTTACACTACATATAAAGACAATTTTCAAATAAATCACAAGTTTCATTGATAAATTAATAATTTAAATGCTAAAAACAAATAAAAATGCTACAAATATATTAAAAAATATATATTTATTATTTTATTTTTATTTTGGCCCGGGCCAAAATTGGAAAGCCCGGCCCGGGCCCGAGTCGGGCTTTCATTTTAGGGCCCGGCCGGGCTTTTTTTGCTTCGGGCCAGGCCAGACCGGGCCCGGGCTTTTCTGCCACCCTTATGCTTGAGTCCATAAATGGATCGTTTAAGCTTGCATACTTTATTATGATCATCCTTAGATGCAAACCCCTCAGGTTGTGTCATATAGACTTCCTCTACGAGGTTCCCATTAAGGAAAGCTGTTTTGACATCCATCTGCCAAATCTCATAATCAAAGTATGCAGCTAGTGCCAGTAAAATTCAAATGGACTTTATCATTGTAACAGGCGAGAAGGTTTCGTTATAGTTAATTCCTTGGATTTGTCTATAACCTTTCGCCACCAACCTAGCCTTATAGGTTTGGATGTTGCCTTCTGCATTAGTTTTACGCTTGTAAATCCACTTGCAGCCTATGGGTTTTATCCCTTCAGGTGCATCCACCAAGTCCCAGACTTGATTCTGATACATAGAGTCTATTTCGGATTTTATGGCCTCAAGCCACTTGACTGAATCAATGTCACACATTGCTTCGTCATAACTGGTGGGATCGTCATTATCAATGACCTGATCATGTTCCTCATCAATATGGAAACCATATCTTTCAGGCTCATATCTTTCCCTACCAGACCTTCTAAGTTCATAACCTTGTGGTTGTTCCGTCGCTGCCCTTTTGAGGGGCCTAGGGCTTAGTTCTATGTTAGTTTGTTCTTCTCGTACCTTATAGAGGTCAAGTCTACTCCCACTATATTTCTTGAGAAGGAATTCATTCTCTAGAAATTTAGCATTTCGTGAGACAAATGTTCTTTCTTCATTTGGGACGTAGAACTCGTATGTTCTTGAGTTCAAGGCATATCATACAAACTTACATTTAATTGCCCTATCATCCAATTTGTTAGTTTGTGTGAGCTTAACATATGCGTCACATCCCCAAACTCTTAGATAGATAACTAAGACTATGACGTTTCCCAGACCATAACTCATATGGTGTTTGAGTAACAGCCTTGGAAGGAACTTGGTTTAGTAGTAGTGTTGCAGTTTCTAAAGTAATACCCCAAAATGAAAGAGGTAGATCCGTGCCTGGCATCATTGATCGGACCATATCTAATAATGTCCGATTTCTCCTTTCGGAGACCCCATTATGCTGGGGAGTTCCCGGAGGGGTCCACTGGGAAATAATGTCATTTTCTCTCAAGTAATCTTGAAATTCATTGCTTAAGTATTCACCACATCGGTCAGACCTTGGTGACTTAATACTTTTATTAAGCTGGTTTTCTACTTCAGCTTTGAAGTCTTTGAATTTCTTAAAGGCTTCAGATTTGTACCGCATAAGGTACACATACCCAGTCACGAGTGATCATCGATAAATGTAATGAAGTAGGAGAATCCACCTATGGCAGTGACTGACATTGGTCCGCATACATCAGAGTGTATGAGTTCTAATGTCTCCGCTACACGTTGTCCTTTACCTTTGAAGGGTAATTTAGTCATTTTACCAAGTAAACAAGACTCACAAGTTTCATAAGGTTCATATTTGAAATGTCTCAAATACACATCCTTATGTAGCTTAGTTAATCTTGTTTCATTGATATGACCTAAGCGACTGTGCCATAGAAGGTATTCATTGAGATTATTCGAGTTAATGTTGTATATATTAGAGGTTGAACATTCTTTGTTAGTTTGTAAGACATAGATACCATTATTCAAAATACCATCTCCATATTTTATTTCATTGAAATAAATAGAACATTCATTACAACTTATTAGGCAAGAAAAGCCTTTATTACATAAAGAAGAAATTGAAATGATGTTCTTTACTAGAGAATGTACATAAACATAATATTCTAAGTCTAAAACCAAACCATTCGGAAGAACTAATGAATAAGTCACCACGCACAATACAACCAGTTTTGCTCCATTATCCATGCGTAATTCAACCTCCTCATGACAGAGTCTCCTACTGTTTCTCAGGCCTTGCACATTGTTACACAAGTGAGTCTCACAACCGGTGTCAAGCACCCAAGTAGATGGTTCAGAGTTTTGAGAATATATTTCAATCATATACAACATACCTGAAGCATTGGGCTTCTTGGCCTCTTGGGCTTCCCTAGCTTCCTTGGCTTTCAAGGATCTGCAGTCTTTCTTCCAATGACCATTCTCTCCACAAAAGAAACATTTCACTTTTCCCTTTTTTCTTCTCCACCTTACCATTGGGCTTTAGGTGATCTGGGGCCTTGGCCTTGCCCTTATTTTTCTTTGGGCTTCGTGGCTTCAGGTCCGTACTCGTAAGCATGATAGAGGTTTTAAGGTCTGGTTTCAAGTCCTTCTCTGCTTGCTTTATCAGATTGTGTAATTCTACTAAGGTAGCTTATTTATCAGACAGATGAAACTGCATAATAAAGTTAGAGAAGTCTTTTGGTAAGGACTGAAGAATTAGATCGTGACCTATCTCATGATCCATGATGAACCCGAGGTTGGCCAATTTTTCAATGTGGCCAATCATCTTAAGCACATGTCCACTAACAGATCCTTCCTTATACCTTGTTTGGAATAAGGCACATGACACTTGGAATCTCATGGTATGAACGGAAGTTACATACAACTCCTTCAAGTGAAAGATGATGGTTTGAGCATCCATATCTTCGTGAGCTTTCTGAAGTTCGTCTGACATAGAGCCAAACATTATGCAAACTGCTTGCTCATCATCATCGACGTGTTTCTTCCAAGCATCAAATGTATTTTGGTCAGCATCTTCTGCGGGTCAGGGGGAAATGGTCTTTCAAGAACATAGAAAATATTTTCTTGTCGTAAGAAAATTTTAAGGTTTCTAAACTAGTCATTGTAGTTGTCCCCTTTGAGCTTATGCTCATCAAGGATGGAACGAAGTGATACTCTGTTTGCCATTTGAATGTTTGTGAAATATTTTAACCCACCTGTTAAAAAGAGAATATTAAAATTAGGAATATGTTTTCATTAATGTTTCATAATAACATGGGCTTTTAATATTATGAAGTTGCTCCCACTCAATTATTATAAAATTTTAAGCAAATCGCATCAACCCCAATATGATGGATTTCTTGTGGGCAAGGATCCCATTATCATCATTTCATAAATCCGACTAGGGCCGGTCGTTATAAAATACGATAATTAGGTAGGTTCCCAACCAATTTATGATATAAATCACAATTCATTAATCACTGGGTTGGGCAATCAAACATGCCATAGCTTATGCTAGTCCTTGTGGACACCCAATATTTGCCACTAAGTTATAAGACCACGCTTAAGGGTCGCTGCGTCTTATGACTCAGAAAATTCAAACCATTGTCAATAGTACAATTTAGGGACAAATTGGTATTGGTCAGTCTGGTAAAGCATAGTCCTGCCAATACGGTTTAAGCCATTTGGGTCTATACTTTACAATGGGAGGCAAATTTTAGACTTAAATTATTATTGAGGATTTTAGCAAGTTTAAGTGAATAACTGTCAAATGGATTCCTCCATTGAAAATTTCCCAGAGGGAGGGTGGAGCGAACTCTCTTAAATACCCTTACCTCTTAGCCTCTTATTGCCTTGGTGACAGGAATAAACAATTGATCCTCCAAATTAGTCCAACACTTTAAATATGCTTTAAGGTAAGCTTTGAGTAAATGATTATCTAGATGTCTTCACAGCTTTTCCTTTTGGCTATAAAAAGGTAGTGAGTGAAGGAAGACACAAAATCATTATCTAACTCTAGTAATACCTTTGGTTAAATTAACTTTAGTTTGGAAAGTTTTGTTAACGCCTTGGTCCCACCCCAATTGTATCTTTTATAATTTTTTTTATTATAAACAAGTGATTTATATTTATTAGCCTTAAAGGTAATAAATCTCTAAGTTCATCAAGAAATAATTACTTAGCTAAGGGATAAGCAATACACTCTCTATTTCCTTAGAAAGTCTCTAGATGTTTGCACCCTAAAATAATCATGCCAATTCTAATCATACATAGAATAATCAAGCATATGAGTTTTAATATATTGGAATTATTTTAGGCATTAAATAACTTTGATTAATATTTAATTATGATATTGCATTTTATTTTATTCAATTAAATTTACTATTCACGTTTTTTTACAGATGCGTGAACTTTAAATGCAATTTCACAATTCACATCTTAACCAAATCATGCAAAACTTGTGCCTAAAATTAATTTCAGGGTGTTAACTTTCCAACAAGCTTTTACACACCCAATATCGAGTTCAAATGAGAGAGAACTAATCAAAACAAAAACGACGCGCTGATACCACTGTTAGGAAGCGGCCGCGAATGCGCAACGGAAAAATTAATAAATCAAATTATGATGCCGCTATCCCTTTGCCCAAGACCCATTTGTTTTGATTATTCTACAAGCCTAGGAATATTACTATATATTCTAAGCATAAAAACTCATATGACATGCAAAAAACATAAACTTAAACATGCTAACTATCATAAGAACTCTAATTAAAATAAAGAAAGAAAAAGACTTACTTGAACCGAAGACTCCTCCAGTCCTCCATCCAATTTACAAGCTTTTCTCGAACTCAGCAAGCTCTTCCACGTTCCAAAGAGCCACCAGAGTGTGTCGCCTCCAAAGGTGCACACACCAAAGCCAAAACTCAACGGCAAAACTACGCCTTGAGTGCACGAGTATTTTGCCCTTGGTGCTAGCCTAGGAAAATACCTCAAAAACTTTTAACTCGAGGTTCCTCTAGTCAATTAAACTTAAGGATCCTCAAAATTAGTGGCTTACTCTTAAACTTTAGAGTTGCTCACTTATATAAACCCAAGATATGAAAGGTTTGGTGCAAAAATTTGTAAAGAATTCATTGGGTTTATATAGGTGCTTCAAAGACAACAAAATTAATTAAGAATCCGATGTGGGATAAATGTTAATTTAATCTTAGCCATTGGATCTTAATTTAGTGGTTTAATGAGATTATAAAACCCTAATAAGAGTTTGGGCCGAATTGGAATTCAAAATAAATAACAAATAAAAAAAATTTATTATTCACATTACTATTCATGTTTATTTATTTATTTATTCTAATTCCCAAAGTGCCCCTATCGTCATTAACCAATCCCTAAGCCACTATGGAACCTCATAAATGATATGTTCAATAATTAACCACATTGAACCATTTATGAACAATTCCTACAGCAATCATATATGCTGTTAAATTTGTACTGTGCACTATTAACCATTGATTTCGACTTTGTTGTGTGTGACCTTTTGGGTTCCCCTCAAGTTGGACATGAAATGAATCATGATAATTTAATCGAAATAAATTATCCTCCGATCAGATGGTCGTTCGATTTCAATGACCAAGGTTGACATCTAGCAACATGCCAAGGCCCCCAAATGAGAAGGAAATATATATATACTCATTCTGTATGCGATTTACATATGATACGGTCCCTCGCATCACTGTATCCCCACCGTTTGACCTAGGGTATGGAAAATGTCTACCCATATAGTCAAAGGTATGATGTTGATAGTGTCATGAATTGTGCTAACCCAAGAATCTCACAAGATTCTTCCGCCGCGGCTACAGTCTCAAGCACTGATCACACATATCAACTCGTGAACTAGAATACTACTCTTATAAGAAAATATTATCCGAGAGAGTGGCGATTCTCTGTTGTATCCTTACAAACTTCATGTGTTTCAACAAATGACCCAATCATACCCTTATGATCAGATCTTTTGAACCGGGGAAGGAGAATGTCAAATTCATTTGATCCACACATAAGATTGTAAAGACCTCAAGTCTAAGGACTAGTCATACAATCGATACATGAAAGTTCTCACTGACAAATGGGATAAACACTCCATGTGAAAAATTTCGGCGGTCAGTTCGATGGACACAAGCAACTCATGCATCCATATGATACGCCAAGCGGACGGATCTCCGCTAGTAGCCTATGAGATCGGCTACCTCACTTAAGGGTAGATCATATCATCATGCTAGTCTCTCCGCTTTGTGAACGCCCAGATTATTCATAAAACTATGACTATGAACGTTTAAGAGTAATGATTCTCATAAGGCGTGGAAGTCATCATCTTATTACTCCAAGGGCTTTATTATAGTGTTTGATGATTTATATAATCTATGTAAGACACGTATAATAAATATTCTCATTTTATTAATTAATGAAAATATTACAAATACATGTACATATAGCCCATCCACAAGTTGGGTATAGAGCATATCCTTAACAATTTTTAGGCTTCTATTTTTGGCTGCTGTTTTGGCTATTTTTGGGCTGCTGTTGGTGATTTTGGCTGCTGGTTTGGGGGTATTTTTCTTCTCTTTTTTTGTTATTTTTTCACTATTTTTGGGGGCTGTTTTCTTTACTATTTTTGGCGGTTTTATTCACTATTTTTTTAGATTGTTTCAGTGATAAGGGCCACTGTTTTGGTGGCTTGTCTTTCGGTGATTCTTGGTGATGACTGGTTGAAGAGTTGTTTAGTTTCTTTGTTGTTTTGTTTGGTCGGTTGCTTCTTTGTTGTTTTGTTTGGTCGGTTGTTTCTTTGTTGTTTGTTTTGATCGGTGATATGGTGATTGGCTGGTTTGGTTTTGGCTTGTTGTTTTCTTGGTCGGTTTCTTTGGTTTTTGGTGTTTGTTGTTTGCTTTGTGGTTGATCAAGAAGAAGAAGAGTCCTATGGTGTTTCTCTAAGTTGTTCATGCCAAAAGGTGAGAGAATAGTCCAGGGTTTTCTTGTGATTTTACCGTGTGTGTGTAGCTTCCCCTAGGGTTGGTCAAGTCTCCTTTTTATAATGTTTTCAAGGGATCTTCAATCAAGGAAACAAATCAAATAAATTTATGGGATATATTTTGGGAAAGAATTTTTGTAAATTTGGTGAGGAGGGGATTCGCAATCTCTTTAAATTGGAAGGTGATTTGTGAGGATTTTGCATATGTGTTTTGCATGGGATTTTTTTATCTGGGAAGGCTTGGGCATGCATGGGCTTTGTGTGGTGGGTCATGAATGGATTTCAGCCGAGGCTGGGTTTGAAATAGAAATTGACTAAGCAAATTTGAGGCTGGCTAATGAGTTCGAATCCAAAGAGGTGTTAATTTTGGAGGTTTTCTTTCCTTCCGGCATTCATTTCCCGCAACTTCCGCAACTTTTCAGGTAGTGCCTCCATACGAGGCTCGTCATCGGGCTTATGCAAAAATACAGTGTCTACAGTCGCCCCCACTTTAATGGGGCTTGTGCAGTGTGTGACAGTGACAATCTTATCAAAGTCATGCATGCATTTTTACTTACCTGGTTCATCGGCCATTGCCGGACTTACCTATTTTTTTGTTGTTGGTGTGAGATGCTTCGATCTCTATGATTCATTCCCGAACTGACTTGAGTTAATGGCGAGGTGCTTCGACCCCTGGGATTCATTCTCGAACCATGCTGGGTGTGAGATGCTCCGATCTCTGGGATTCATTCCCGAACTGTGCTGAGTTGATGGCAAGTTGCTTCGACCCATGGGCTTTATTCATGAACCATGTTGGATGTGAGATGCTTCGATCTGTGGGTTTCAGTACCAAAACTATTGATAATATGTGCCTCGACCATGGGATTCATTCCTAAAATTATTGATAATGTGGGCCTCGACCATGGGATTCATTCCCAAAACTGTTGATAATGTGGGACTCGACCCTGGGATTCTTTCCCAAAACTGTTGATAATGTGGGTCTCGACCCTGAGATTTTTTTCCCAAAACTGTTATAATGTGGGCCTCGACCCTGGGATTTATTCCCAAAACTATTGACAATGTGGGCCTCGACCCTGGGGTTCATTCCCAAAACTGTTGATAATGTGGGCCTCGCCCCCTAGGATTCATTCCTGAACTGTTGATAATGTGGGCCTCGACCCTATGATTCATTCCCAAAATGTTGAACCGATGGTGGTGAGACACTTCGACCTTTGATCCATCCTCATTCTCGAAGCTCTTTGCTCACCCTCATTCCCGAGGTTGTTCTCCATCCCCGGAGTTCTTCGTCGCTTTTTCTTTTTCCTGCGAACACAAAACAAAAACCGTGTGTATGTATGCATGTATGCATGGATGCATTCCCTATTCCGAAGGGTTTTCTTTTTCCTATTGGTTTAATGTTATCCTTGGTTAGGCTTTCCTTGTGTTAAAGGGTTTTCTTCACCACTTTAGAAATCCTTTTGGCCTTTGGGTGCCCCTTTGGCCTGCTGATAGTTTCCTTCTTCCAATTCTCCTCCAGTGATTGCTCAATTCTCTTTGGTCTCATGGCTCAAGATCCCGTTGTGTCTCTTATTCGCGGGGTGGTAGACTGGTCGCCCCCAGACTTGGCTCAGCTTTCTGCTATTCACTACCTGCACTAGGTCAAAGTGGATTACGCCATTGTGAAAGCGACCTCATCCTTTTGGGATCATGCCTTCTGATTCCCAGATTTTGAAATATGCTGTCTCCTTGAGGAGTTTGCTGCCATTCTCGGCTTGTATTTTTCTCTTACTACCCTACTCGGATACTGAAAATCATGTCATCCAATTCCAGAAGCTTTCATTTACTATCTTGAGGATGCGGAAAAGGTATTGTCTTGCGCTTCGTCCGTTGAGTCACAAGTCCTTTCTATATTTTACCTAAGCTTTCCTTTCGGATTTTCAACTTAGCGGACTGCTCTATCTTGCTTGAGTCGCCTTTTTAGGTTTTCAACTCAGCGAGCTAATCATTTTTTCTTTCTTTTTCTTTCTTTTTTTTTCTTTCCTTTTTTTTTTCTTTTTATTTTTTGGATCTGTCCTCATTCTCGAGGCTCTTCGCTCGTCCTCATTCCCGAGGTTCCTCTCCATTCTTGGAGTTCTTCTCCTAGATCTCCTGACCTTGGTCCAGCATTTATGAATACAAAAGACGTGATTTGTACTCACTTGACTCTAATCTTTCCCAGTTAGCTGGAATTTATGCAATCTATGAACATCTTGAACATTTGTTTCAATAAAGACGTTTACATTACTTCTTAGTACATATGTAGGAAATTAGCTGCATTGCAAGGGTACCTCTATCGCTAATTATTCCCCACATATTTTAAAATTAGCCATTTTTCTTGCTCATTCATGCTCATTTTTTTCTTGGGCTGTCCTTTGCGGATTTTCAACCCAATAAGCTTTTCTTTTTTTTTTTGTTTATGCAAAGTATTGTTTCAGCCTGTCCACTTTGATGAGCTCGATGAACTCGTTCCCTTCCAAATCTGACAGTCTCACTGCCTCATTCCCCATCGCCTTTTTGACTAGGTAGACCCCTTCCCAATTGGGCCTGAACTTTCCCATTATCAGTGGCTTCGACTGCTTGAGCACTAGATCAACTTCTCTGATCTTCGTGGGACACACCTTCTTGTTGAACGCCCTGGCCAACCTTTTCTGGCATAGCTGCATGTGGTACAAGGCCTTTATCATTTTTCTCATCCAGTAATGCTAGCTGTTTGAACCTCTGCGAGGCCCATTTCTGCTAAGGCAATTCTGCCTCTGCTAGTACCCACATTGACTATATCTCTATTCCCATTGGTTACACTGCTTATACCATCATTGCCCCCAGTGCTTCGGGTTCTATGGCCAAATACAACACCAAGGGTTTACCCGGCCTTGGGGGTTTCAAGACGGGCGATCTTTGATTTTGTCAAAAGCTTCTTGACAATGATTGTTCCACTCCACAGACTGGTCCTTCCTCAATAGCTTGAAAATGGGCTCACATACTGATGTTAGTTTGGCAATGAATCGACTGATATACTGGATTTTCATGAGAAAAGTTCTAACTTCCTTTCCTTTTTTTCTCTTATTTTTTTTTCTTTTTCTTTTTCTTCTCTTTTTTATTTTTCTTCTTTTTTTTTCTTGATAGCGGGCTTCATTCAGAATCATCTTCTTATTGGGGTAGTGGATTGTATGTTCGACCTCTGTTTCATCTGCATGTACCATCGTCGCCCCCAGTGCTTCGGGTTCCATGGCCAAATACGACACCAAGGGTTTGCCCGGTCTTGGGGGTCCCAAGGCGAGCAGTTTAACCAAGTATGCTGGAAAAGCTCTAACTTCCTTTTCTCTATTTGGTGCTGGCAACTCGGTTATTGCCTTTATCTTTACAGGGTCTACTTCTATCCCTAACCTTTTCGGCCCATTCTGGCCTCATTCTTCGGAGCTTCTATTTTACTGGTCACATGTTCGGATTAGTTAGTATCATATGCTGGGCAATACCCATGTCTATTCCTCGCATGTATTCATAGGACCAGGCGAATACTTTTGCATATTTTATTCATAATCTCTCTAATTCTTTCCGCTCATCAGAGGTAACCTCACTTGCAATTGAAATTTCCTTGGGGTTTTCACATGTACCAAGATTAAATGCATTTTTCTCTGTTGAGTTAACGTCAAATATGCTCATGTCATGCGTGTTATGATGCAGACTAACAGGAAAAGACTCGAACAAGTAAGCAAAATCAATGTCTTTATGATTAATAAATGTAGGATTACAATTAAATAAGTCAGAAAAATAAACATCTTCCTAATTTACAATCTGGTCTTCTTTCGTCTTCTTGCTTTCTTCGAGCTTCAGCCAACTGTAATAGTTCTTCTTCCCATTTATTTTCCTCTTTTGCAACCTCCTCTTTGTCACTGCTCGAGAAGTTTTCCCAGAAATCTCTCCCCTGCTCTATTTCATCTTCACTACTGATGTCCCATATCCCAATGCAAGATGCTTGGTGGTTGAGAGTTTAGAGGACAAAGCTTTCAGGCAGGCCGGAGTTGATCATGTAGGTGGGTGGTGGAACAAAGTGGTAGTTGGGTAGAAGGTTTATGTGTGTGTTGGGTTGTTCTTTTTCCGGTTCAGATATCTTATGGGTGTCAATGAGGTCTTGGATCTCATGCCTAAGGCGGGGGCAATTTTCAGTTTCATGTCCTTTTTGCTGATGGAAATGACAGTATAGGTTTAGGTCGAAGTAGCGTGGCACAGGGTTTGGAATTGGTTTGGGTTCTAAGGGTTTTAGGAGTCCTTGCCTCTTCAACTTTTCAAACACATTTGACAAAGGTTTACCAAGATTGGAGAATCACCTGTTTCAGATGGCGACAACCTCAGTTGGAGCGGGCTTGGTCTCTGAAGGCCCCCCAATTGTCTTTCTATTATGGCCGTAAAACTTTCTGTTCTCGGCTTCCTCTTCCTCGATATCCATGACAGTTTCTCTTAACTATCGAAATTCACTGATCATGGAGGTCATCATTCTCAGCTTGTTATAAATGGAAGGCTTGGTGCCATTAATGATCATCTTAATCTGGTCATTCTCTGAGGGTCGTGTCTACATCTTCAAGAGATGGCTTCTCCAGCGATCCACATAATCTTTGAAGGTATCTTCTGGCTTCTGCTAGGTGTTTTCTAGGTCGCGGAGCGACAAATCGATCTATAGGTTCGTGACTTATTGGTTCAGAAAGGCCTCCGCTAATGCCCTCCAGTCATCATTGACCTTTCTCTCCAAGCCATGATACCATACTACGGGCGCCCCCTCTAGTGACATCCCAAACATCTTCTACACCTGACGCTTTGACAAACCCACAGAACTCATCACTGAAGCATATTGTCGGAGATTGACTATAGGATCTCCATTTCTGTTGAACTTGGCCATGTCAGACATCTTGAACTGGGGAGGCAGTTGTTCTTCGAAAGTCATTGCATCATAGTCTAACATATCTTCGTGTTTTCCCTTCAGTTTGTGGGTAACTGACTATATTTATTCTCTAAGTTTCTGTAATTCTGATTGAGACCCGGCTCACCCTATTCGGGGGCTCCTCACTCCTTCCATTCTCATTGTTTTCTGTTCTAACTGTGCGGGGTACTGTCAGATTGACCATAGCATTGGTCAAAGCTTGTAGTTGCTCGTTAATTTTGGTGATGTTGGTCTATCTGACGCATCCATGTCTGCTAACCTCTTCTTGACAAGTCTTCCCTCTTCTCTAACCCAACAGATATCTATGATGGCTTTTAAAACAGGGGGTTAGCATGATGCGTGTATGCATGAGATGCATGTGGTTATCAAAACAACATATATCTTTTCGACCTTATTCCTCTCACACTCATGGTAAGTCCATTTATGTCCTAGGTATGGCTTATTTTATGCACCAATATGGGGTACATAAAATCGTTCTCTCCTACGCTACAAGGGTGAACCTTGACTACCTCAATCCCTTTCCATCGGTAAAAGACAAAGACCGCCCATTTACAATATTGACTAAGCCTATTATGGGGATCGTGCCATTGTCTAGAAACGATGAATTGGGCCCTCGGTAATCACGGTTGTGGGGATGGGCTTGGAGATATCCAAAAGTATACAAATATGCCATAACAAGGCGTATCCTTCCTGGATGAAAACCAATTCGGATATCGGACTCATGTATTTGACATATTCGGATCATGTTTGGACCTTCTAAGCCCATCAAGGTTTTCATACAAGTTGGCCCGTTATCATTTTAAAGCGTTCAATCAAATTATCGTGAGGTGCAAACTTGTCCCAGTTGAAAAGGCCCAACAGGTTTACACTTTTGCGATAAGGTGGCTAAATAACTTCAAATGATAGGTGGCCCAATGTCATTTTGAAAACTTTTGGCCCAATCATCATAAGATATAAACTCGTTCCAGTTTAAGTGGCCTAACAAGTTCGTATCCTATGACGAGAGGTCTAAATGGATCCAAATGATAATGGTCCCAAACACAAGCATAAGGGTAGTTTCTATAGGACATATAATTATGGTTCATATGTGGGCTTATAAGGGTATGAATAAAGGCTCCCGCTGGTGAAAGGTTGCTCACAACTAGGTCTAGCCCACTCAAGTGTTCGAGCGACCAAGTGAGCACACCATTTTTATACCCTAGGGTACGTGCCAACGAGTGATGGTCATCACATAAGGATCCGCCGCCTTGAGTGAAAGTGACTTCACGATACATGGTGCCATCGAGGTCAAAATGGTATGCAAAATATATGAGACTTGGGTAACCAAAGCCAAAGCCACGGACACTACAAGGCATTATTTTGGGGCCAATTCTCTATCCCCAGGGGAGTCGCATCTGTAGGAGCGAAACAGGGTTTACCACTATGCATATGATGTTTGGCGACCACAACAATGTTGGGCTCACAGCCCGTAGAGAGTACGGAGTAGTCCACGGGGGACTAAACCAGAGAATAAATGAGTCGCCACCCAGCGTGAACTGGGAAATGATTTAAGGCCGCACTCACCCCTCGCAAGGGAAGACCTCAAACCGTTGGGTTCAGAATTGTCCTTTATTTATGACATTATAATGGACGAGTTCACACAATGGTATAGCCAAGTCTTAATGTAAATCAGGCATATAAGCGAATAAAAATACCATAACATACCCAAGTAAGATAATAATCACAATGACATAGTTCCAAAAGCATATTAAATTAAGAAATACGATAATGAAAATTATAATAACAATCAAAAGTAGGAAAAAGCGTTAATAATAAATGCGAATAATTAATCCCACACGCATAATGCAAAATAAATAACTAAATAGGTAAAAAAATGCATAAAATATAAAGAAATAGGTCATCCAGTGTGTGTGTGTGTTCGTGTGGTATTTGTAAATGCGTTCGAACGAAGTGACGCAAAAGGTATACGTTTGAGTTGCGTTTGAAAATGTGATCGAACGTTCTTATGAAAATAACACCAATAATGACATAAACACGCATATGTGAATATTTCCCGAGTGGTACGTGGAGTTGTATCCCAAGTACAGACCGCACTATCGTCCATTTGGATTCGGCTACAGAATTTATGTCTGGGTTTCCATCCGATATTCCATAAGGGATAATAACACACATAGTCCTCAATGCAATGTAAACGAGCATAAAAATACACCATACATATGCGGATAATCACCAACATGGACAAATAGAATAAAGGTAAAATAATAAAACAACGGTAAAAAGATAAATGATAAAATAAATGCGATAAATAAAAAGATAGATAACAGAATAAATACGAAATAATAAAATAAAGATAAATAATAAAAATAAATGTGAAATAATAAAATGATAATGAAAGCGGATAAGTAAATAAATAAATAAATGAATAATGAAATGCCAAAGAAGAAAAATTATGTGACCAGAAATTTGGCCGTCTTTGATGTAGGACTTCGCATACCCGGCTGGACGTGAAAGCATGCCATGTCTGGAACTATAAAAATAAATATGGTGCCCTCAGGTCTTACCTTTTAAGTTGCTTTCTTGGAAGTGCTTTAGGCCGTCGCCGGGAGGATCGATGGTTTGTTATTTCGCTGTTCCTGCTCACTGTTTCGCTATTTTTGCTCGCTGTTTTTTGGCTTGCTGTTTGCTGTTTTTGCTGTTTTTAGTTGCTATTTTGGCTATTTTTTAGGCTGCTATTGGTGATTTTGGTTAGTGGTTTGGGGGTATTTTTCTTCACTGTTTTTACGATTTTTTCCACTATTTTTGGGGGGCTATTTTCTTCACTGTTTTTAGTGGTTTTATTCACTATTTTTGGAGACTGTTTCGGTGATAAGAGCCATTGTTTTGGGGCTTGTCTTTCGGTGATTCTTGGTGATGGATGGTTGAAGGGTTGTTTAATTTCTTTGTTGTTTTGTTTGGTCGGTTGTTTCTTTGTTGTTTTGTTTAGTCGGTTGTTTCTTTGTTGTTTTGTTTGGTCAGTTATTTCTTTATTGTTTGTTTTGATCGGTGATATGGTGATTGGCTTGTTTGGTTTTGGCTTGTTTTTTTCTTCGTCGGTTTCTTTGGTTTTTGGTGTTTATTGGTTGCTTTATGGTTGATCAATAAGAAGAAGAGTCATAGGGGTGTTTTTCTAAGTTGTTCACGCCAAAAGATGAGAGAAGAGTCCAGGGTTTCTTGTGATTTTGCCATGTGTGTGTGTGTAGCCTCCCCTGGGGTTGGTCAAGTCTCCTTTTATAATGTTTTCAATGGATCTTCAATCAAGGAAACAAATCAAATAAATTTGGGGAATATATTTTGGGAAAGAATTTTTGTAAATTTGGTGAGAATGGGACTCACAATCTCCTTCAATTGGAAGGTGATTTGAGAGGATTTTGCACATGTGTTTTGCATGGGATTTTTTTATTTGGGAAGGCTTGGGCGTGCTTGGGCTTTGTGTGGTGGGTCATGAATGGATTTGGGCCGAGGCTGGGTTTGAAACAGAAACTGACTAAGCAAATTCGAGGCTGGCTAGTGAGTTCGAATCCAATGAGGTGCTAATTTTGGAGGTTTTCTTTCATTTCGGCATTCATTTCTCGCAACTTCTGCAACTTTTCAGGTAGTGCCTCCATACGAGGCTCGTGGTCGGGCTTATGTAAAAATGCAATATCTACAGGTATCATATGCACATCTCAATGTGTATCACATACTCATGGCCCTCAAGAGCTCACCTAGCACTTAAAAGGTAGGCAACAAGAAATATGTCCACTATAACATATTAAGTTTGTCCAACAAACCCAATCCTTTCCCTTAACCATCATCATTCATATTTTTATGGAACCCAAGTTCTACATCAATATGACTCATATACGATATCAATATTGTGCTACAGCTACTAAGTTGTCTAAGTATTTAGGGATCAAATCCATAATACTATGCAGACAACCTCAAGCACAACACTAATATCAAAACTTCTAATTTACAAGGTCAATATGCAACTTCATAAGTAAATACTTCATAAGTTGCTTCTAATTCCACTTACTAAGTAGAATCATGCGTGACATTCCCCTACTTCTTTTCTGACTCTATATGACGTAGATTGTCTAACGTCATAATTAGACTCAAAACTAATCTGACCCTAATGGTTGGGGATTATATTCTCCATGAATAAGAAACTCATTCTTAATATCTCAAAGATAACAAAGAACATGTTTCATGACCCATCATATGGTCAAACATGGTATCAAAAATAGCTCATAACAATTACGATTAAATTGATATCTTCAATCGCACATAATATATTATTCATTATGCCATCATCCTATGATGCATAAGATTGATTATAGATTCTAATCAATTTCTCTTTCGACAAAGGAATCCTCTTTTACAAAAGATTAATACTCTATACAAGAGACACACTAACTGTCAAATAGTTATACTAAATGTCACACAGATAGTTTTGATGTGTTCTTTATTAGATCATATCTAATGCACGACTAATGAGAGTATCTCACAAGTCTCTTGTTCTATATCATATATAAAACTTTATATCGAATATAACAGAGACTACTCCCACTACATTCACAGAGACAAGAAGACTTAGGTAGACCTTTTACCTTATAAACATCTCATTATTACATTAACAATGATAATGTCGTTAGGATATATAACACTAGAAAGAAATTTGTACACTCCCACTGACCCGAATATCAAATATGTATTCTCTATGCTTTGATAAAATCAGACAATCTGACTATATCAAAATTAGAGAACACAGATTTTAAGAAAGCTTATCTGAGTCTACAATAGGCTCTATAAGCTAGAATATCAAACTGTGATCTTAGCAGAATACAAACTCTAGGGCCATTCTAGAATGAAATCTTCAAACAAAGAAACCACAATGGATCTCTCGTTCGAAGAAACCATTCAGGAAATCCACTTTGCATTATTTAGCCAAAATACATAGTTTAATATCAACATTAACCAACAGATCTTTAATTGTTCAATTACTGCGACTAGAGACAAGTTTTCTCAGAATCTATAATAGATAGCTGAGTATAACTTTTCTCATTGTCATACTATAAAGGTTAAACCTTTAACAAGCTCACTTTGCTTTTGCTGCGTAAATAATTTGCATATTTTATGAACGATTTATAACGAAAGCTTAATCAAGTTCAAAACTTGATTGTAGTAAGCTACGAACAATTTTAGATCTATGGTTTAATGCTAACTTCCGAAATCGATATTAAATATCGCTCCCACTATAAGTTATAAGATCATTTTCTTTGATAAGAAAACAACAGAACCATTAAGTATCAAATACTTCGCAAATGATTCTGACATCCTATTGGACTTATATGGAAGCTATCTAAGGGTCTTTTCATCCTATTAATTACATAGTTCCATTTATAGTTTATCACTCTCACATTTGACTTCAATAAGTCAAGTCTTTTCTACATTGGTCAACATCCGATGTTACACACCAAGTAATAAAATAATTTTATTACTCGGGATCGTAGAAAATGTATTCTATCAAATAGAATACAATATTCTATTAAATACAGTATTCTATTAAATAGAATAAATGATAAACTTTTACTTGTACCTCCGAGGCGCAAGTAATTTCAATTATATAACCATTATACAAAAGAAAGATTCAAATCTCAAACTTTTTCAAGATTCGAATTTTCTACTTATAAATGTCATATACGTAACTGTAGAAACTTATGGAATCTTTATTAAAAAGATGAAATAGTGTTACTGGAGAATATCCCCAAGAGTATTGAAAACTAATTCGGTAACACTCAATATCAAACGAATCAGATCATATAAGACTCGATTTCTCCCACTGATCAATTTCACCACTATGGAATCGTAGAAGAATAATATTGAGTTAGAATCACATTCATTAAATAACTTTAGAACTAATTGCCATAAAATTCATATGTTTGATCATATCAAACATTCTTGAACAATTGAAAGACTCACGATGAATTTTTAAAAAATATAGTTTTCTTCAAACACTTCAAATAGAATATCTTTGAACTATTCAAAATATTCTATCCGCGTTTCATCAAAAACATATTGAAAGTTCTCGAACCATTCAAGACGTTTAATATATTTTCTTTTAGAAACACGCAACTAAGTCATGACAACTTATTAACTAAGTTACAAAGTAAAGAAAACTATCCAAGGTAATTTCTAATTCATTAAACTACATACATCCAATATATTAATTTAATAAATTTGTGGTCCAATGAAGATCATTGGTTAAATGAGACTTAATCACATCCTGAATACAATATTCATTAAATGGATAAGGATATATGGTATGATCTTGTATTAGACCATCATTTACCATACGGAATAAACATCTAATGCTTATGTGATAAAATCTCATAAAGCATTGTTCTAAGTTATTTAGTTAATCGAATATTTTTCTTAATGTTTATCTCTTCATCAATGACACTACTAGTCATATTAAAATATGTAACAATTGTTTATAAAGAACAAGTAACTATCAAATAGTCGCAAGTTCTGATATCAAATATAAAAAACAATCATTAAACACTTATTTTAAATAACTAAACGGGAGATTTGGTATCCAATACTTATAGTTGTCGTATTGTGAGAATCGATATTCTCTATACATAACTATACACATCTCTTTTCTTTAGATTTATAATTTGCTTTCAATTACTCACAACAATTGCAAATAATTGATTAGTAAACTGTGTCAAACACGTGACTTCAAAGTCACTAAAGCCAAGGAACGTCATTATAAGATAAATAAATACCTAATGGAGTTTTCTTAATACCGGTCAAGAATCTTGAGACATGAACTAATTCACGTCAATTCTTACCGCACAAGAAACTATTCTCTCTAGAAAATTATATCCTAAAACATATATCTATTTAGATTACTTATCGTGACTTAGTAACTGAGTCACTAACCATCTTGATTTTCAAGAAAATCAGAATAATAGTTTCTGATGGTTTAGACTAATCTAACAATATCCAAGTCTACTTACATTCTAGAACCTATTCTAGAAATACGCAACCATTAGTGAAGTCAGAAAACATATTCAAATAATATGCATGTAGTGGATTAGAAGTATAATTCTATTTACAATATAGAATAAGGAAAACATAAAAGCGGCAATTTCCATAATAATACACACTGCTTTAGTTATGGATTTTTAACCCAGCAGTATCTCCCACTACTTTACGTAATACCGTAATCCCCAACGGAAAATAAGAATTCAATAATTAAATTAAATTCCATAGTGAGTAGTGGACCCCGTGAATATATTTCGACTTACAGCATTGGCACGATCTCGCCTACGTATATTCATTAGGTAGACAACTCATTTTCAATCACACTCACTGTGACTCCTTATTTTGGTCCTGAATGTTTCTCGTTATGACAGCTTTGGCACGTTCACAAAGAGACGTATCAAGGCTTCACTTGCCAATGACAAACTCAAGCTACCGATGTAGTCCTGACAACTTTGGCACGTTCAGGATTTCCACTTTCACTTGAATTTGTCTAGTATCAAATATACATCCGGCATGGATAAAATTCTATCAACTACACCCTCACTGCTTTGGCACTTTCTCGAATGCAGCCATAGAAAGATACCAATAAACTGTATTGACAAGACGGACCAATAAACATGCATCCAATACATGTCACTTTACTGCCTTATTTAAGAGAGGATATTCCTCAAGAAAGCATTGCTCTACATCAAATGCAAAAATTAATCTAGATCAATTTCTAAACAGTTCAATTCTATCTTAGAAAACATAACTTAACTTAACCATTAAATTTCTGTTACGTTTTTCGTTAGCGTAGAACCGAAAAGTCAAGAAATATCTAAACTACATGCATGTGCAAACATCAAAATTGGATTATATATCATATATCAAGCATGACAAATGTAATGGATGAAGGATCAGACCTGCTCTGATACCATTTTTGTTGGGGTTTTGGCGCAGGCAAAACGGAAGCTCGCGGTTCGGGTGAAATCGTAATTTTAAAACCTTTTAAATTACCGAATAAATTATTCAATATCCAATATGAATAATTCATCCATATTTCACCTAAACATATTTATTCGATATCAAATAACGACATAAATAGTAAAGAAACATCTCGAAACTTTTACGAAAATATTTTTCCAAAAAATGACATAAAACACGTTTTTGATCGAACCGACCACCCAATACACATGGGGCCTACCCAGGTCAGCCCCAATAGTACTTGGGCAGTTCATGGGCTGCCCGAACAGTGATCAATTCACTGTTTGGGCAGCCGTCACCCAGTTGGCTCAAAAGTCACCCGGTAACGTCGTTTTTCACCGTTTTCGCATATTTCAACTCCGAAACAATTTCCGGCAATTTTCCAACACCCAAAACACATCCAATACATTTATATGACATAATTTTCATCACCATAAAAATATTTTTTCCAGATCTGATCCAGAAAGCAAAAATATCAATTTTTCATGCTTTAATCCAATTTTCTTAACATTAATCACAACACCAATCCAAGCCACCAACAATCACGCACCCAAGAATAATTCTAGGCATTACAAGAGTGGTTTTAACACTATAGAATGGCAACATATCATCAAATGATCAAATTGAACAAATATTACAATAATTTTATTCAATACTACTTCACACATGCACCACGCCTTCTATTTCACCTTCCAAATAAAAAACACCCAAATTCTAAAGAAAAGAGGAAACTCTAGAATGTCTCTAGATGATCAAGAACATGAAACATGCTTTCAAAACTTAGGAATATTGAAGATTACCTTTAATCTCTTAATTTCCTTAAGCTAATTCCTGATTTTCTTCACTTTTCTTCCTTGAATCATCAAGCAAAATTTTAGAGTATTTTGGAGGAGGTATTTTTTGGCCATGGCTTCCATGAATGGGAAAAGAAAATTTTTTACTTTAAAAATCCCAATGACCGACTTAAGGAGGGGTATTTTGGTCAATTTGCAAATTTAATTCAATTAAATTAAAATCAAGCTTTATGTTAGCAAATCAAATTTGCACACCATAAGTTTAATGAAAACATGTTGCATGTATCAATAATAATTAAACATATTGCATAACATTTATCTAATATGGATATTATTTAATTATTCAAATATTTAACATTTAAATATCTAAATAAATAATTAATATAATAATTTTTATATATGTATTTTTATTTACATTGAATAACAAATACATATTTTAATGGCATATGTCAAAGTCTCATTTGATAATTAATTAATATGTATCAAATCAAATTTTGTATCAAATACAAATACACATTAATTATTAGTTGACCAAAATTCCATAAAGCATGTGTTTTCGTTTAACCGTTTAAATGATTCAAAAATTAACTTATTTAATCCGGTGAAGTATAATAAATAATCTGTATTATTCATAAAGCGTTGCCCAAGTGCTCAACGAGTACACTTCATATTGTAGGACTCTCTAAGTTTAGGTTTATCCGTCACGGAATCCAATTTCGTGTCCATAATCCACCCACTCATGAATTAGGACGACCACAGATAATCTCGCTAAACTATGCAAGTTAAGGTCATTGTATACATATAATCCCTCAGTCACAGGCTATCCATATTATACCTGGGATATATATAAGAACGTCAAATCCTTATGATATAATATAGTTGACTTTCAAATTTACGATCTCTAAATAACACTGGGAACTCGCTTCTGAAGTTATATCACGACCAAAGATTTACTAGATCGCAAACACGCGAATGATATTATGCCCTGTACACAGGACTGACGGATTCTATCTTGATACGCACTGGATATCATGAGCATCAGTCCACACCCAATGAACATGTGGAGGTCTGATCTAAATAGATCAGTGACGTGACTGACATCAAAGTGTGGAGGATAACTCATATATCCATTGTGGTATCTCAAGTCGAATGACCACTATGCTCGCTCAACTCGAGAAGATTCCTATTGACGTTGGTGTACCATCTATTAGGAAACCTTCAGTAAGTCATTCAATATTCATCAAATAAACATATATATGTCTATACGAGTCTCCCAAGATTCATGGTTCATTGGGATTAACCATCGGACCAAGTCACGATATACGACATGTATTGGTCTCAGCGGATTTTACTAACCGACCCGTGTTAGTAAATCTTGACCATCAACTTTATTTAAGGATATACAACTTATAGTGATGCTTCCCAATGTCAATTACAAACTACGTTGTAACTGCGCACTTCATTATAAATCCTAGGGTCTAATATACATGTATCACTAAATTAGATTTAGTTTCAATATAATCATAATTAGATATCTAATCGTAATTAGATTCGAATATGTATATAAAAGACAAGAGGTGCTACCATTAAATAAGTAATATTATGGAAAAAGACATTCTTCGTATTTATGAATCGGACATAAATACGATCCGGATTGGCACTCCAAGCACCAACCCTAACAATCATACAATATACCATAAATCAATTCAAATTTCAAACATGTGACCTATATGTTCTATATGAAATAAAAAACTTACTCAGACGATCGGATACCCTGTAGCAGCAGTCACCAACATCCTAACCTTTGCTCCGATACCAAAACTATAACACCCCGCCATAGGCATGATGCTACCGACAGAAGGCAGGATTAACCCATCTCCATAAGCCTTTGAATTCACCGACAATTCAGTCTGATGTATCCTAAAACTGGACAACCTGGATTGCAATCCAACATCAAAGACAATCAAAGAATACTCCAAACAAATAAAATGACCTCAGGTCCATACAAATCTCATCAAAATCATATCCTAAGGGCTCCACCTACACTATCTATCAACACTCAATGGCTCTGTGCCCACCATATCATAAACAATCAAAATTTTAACTTATTTATACATACCACATGCTCGACACGATAAATAAAATAATAAATTCGATATCCTAATCTTTTAAAGCTTTTCCCATGACACTTGTGTTGGGGTTTTGGGGGGCAATTCCGGGTAAGCGCAGCGGAATGTAGAAAATCAAAATTTTCCGATTTCAATAATTTTTCATTGGCAATTAGAATAAAATAATTTATTTTAATTTCTCAATACTTAAAAAAAGAAATTTTTACCCAAAAATCAGATTTTTCATTAATTGCTGATTAGGCCCTAAACTTTACATTTTGATCATTTTGGTCCCAAATTATCAAATAACAACTTTAATTGATTCCAAATCAATCCCAAAATGATTTATACATGTCTTATACATCAAAATACAGTTTGTAACAAAAATTCCCAATTTTTCATAATTGCCGAGAGGGTCTAAAAGTTTCCAGGATTTATATTTTAGTCCAATCTTGTTCAAAACAAGTCAAGATGAAATCCAATCAATCCCAAATAAATTGTACATCATATATACATCATTATTTGACACATATGTGAAAATATCAAAATTTGGAAAGGGTTATGAACTCTAATTTCTCAAAATTATCCAATTGACCAATTAACACCAAATTAGCCAAATTCAATCTTTACTATACCAAACAAGTCTCACCATCATGAACCAACTCACGAACAATTCTAGATTATTAATGAGTGGCTTAGCAACTCTAGAATGGCAACTTGATTATCAAATAATCAAAAGAATATTTATTAACTCCTTATAAGCTTTCTTTAGTCATTATACATGCTTACATCTTTCTACCAAGTTCCCAGACATTCAATCACATGCATAAAAGAGTAGAGAAAATTCTAAGCTACACAAGTTGAAACCTAGAACTATAGAAATAATTTCTAATTATAGAAAGTTGAGAAAAAACTTACAAAATCCAATTTTGCTTCAACATTTTCTTCTTGTTTCTTCACTTTTCTCCCAATCTTTATCTTTGTAATATTTTTGGTAACTTGATTATTATGAAACAAAACCTTTTATATTTTTTAGGCCTTGGCCGAAAATTAACAAAAAATAATAGCCAAGTATTTAATTTTTTGTTTCAATAAATAAATGGAAAATGATTTAATAAATTTGTTGTTATAAATCATTAAACCATTTAATGAAATCCACAAATGTTCCACTTAAATCAAGCCATTAAATCCAATAAAATTAGGCCATTCGCTTACTTTAATAAAGTAACTAGATAATTATTATTTAATTAATTTAATCATTTAATATTTAAATAATCAAATAATTAAGTACAAATATCTTGAATATATGTATTATATTTACATTAAATAATCAAAATATATATTTTAATTATATATGTCAAATATCACAATTTGACATTTAACAAATGACCGAAAAATCCCAATCACATGTATTTTCGTTTAACCGTTAAACGACTTATAAATAATCAGTATTATTCATAAAAGTTTCCTTAATGCTCTATGAGTATATTTCATTAGTGAGACACTTTAGGTTCAGGCATATCCGTCACGAAATCCAATTTCGTGTCTATAATCTACCCACCCGTAAATTATGACAAATACGGATAAACTATCTGAACCATACAGGTCGAGGCGATCGTTGCATACGTATAATCCATCCATCACAGGTATCCGGATTATTCCAGAGATACATATATAAACGTCAAATCTCTATAGATATAAACACCTCAACGTTTCTATTAGTAATCTCTTAATAACACTCAGAACTCATTTCTATAGTGTATCACGGGCCCATGGATTTAATAGATTACTAATTCCATATTGAATACCTATGCTCTGTACACAAAACTGATGGATCCTATCTTGATACGCACATGATATCCTGAGTATCAGTCCACACCCAACGAACATGCGGAGGTCTGATCTAAATTGATCGGTGACGTGACTGCCATCAAAGTGTGGATGATAACTCATATATCCACAGTGGTATCTCAAGTCAAAGAATCACTATGCTCACTCATCCGAAGAATATTCTTATTGACATTGGTGTACCATCCATTAAGAATCTTCGGTGATTCATTCGGTATTTATCCGATATAAACATCTATATGTCTATATGAGTCTCCCGAGAATCATGATTCATTGAGAAACTATTGGAATCCCATATTCCAATATACGACATGTACTGGTCTCAGCGGGTTTACTTACTGACCAAGTAATTGTAAACCTTAACTAGGAACAGTTAAAGAATGATATTGTTATGATACCATTCAATGTCAGTTGTGACGCTTTTGCAAGAGTTTCATAACTAATCACTCTAAGGTCGTTTATGTCTTTATTGTTGGGGTTTTAACGCGGGAGTAGCGGAAGCGCGCGGTTCGGGCGAAATCGTAACTTTAAAACTATTAAAGTTACCGAATAAATTATTCAGTATCCAATATTAATAATTCATTCATATTTCACCTAAACATATTTATTCGATATCAAATAACGACATAAATAGGTTAGAAACATCGCGAAACTTTTACAAAAATATTTTTCCGCAAAATGGCATAAAACGCGTTTTTGTCCGAACCGACCAACCAATACACATGGCGGGTGCCCAGGTCAGCTCCAATAGTACTTGGACAGTTCTTGGGCTGCCCGAACAGTGACCAATTCATTGTTTGGATAGCGGACACCCGGTATGCCCGAAACTCACCTGATAATGCCGTCTTTCGCTATTTTCGCATATTTCAACTCCGAAATAATTTCCAGCAATTGTTCCAATGGCCAAAACACATCTAATAAATTTATATAACATACTTTTCATCACCAAAAACACAGAATTTCCAGATCTGATTTAATAACTAAGAATATCATTTTCATGCTTTAAATCCAATTTTCTCAATATTAATCATATTCACACTTACACCAACCAAAGTCACCACAAATGAAGAACTCAAGAAAAATTCTAGGAGTTACAAGAGTGGTCATAACACTATAGAATGACAACAAGTCATCAAATGATAAAATTGAACTAATATTACACTAATATTATCCAATCTAACTTCACACATGCATCTAGCCTCCAAATCCATCCTCCAAATAAAAAAGCCCCAAAATATAAGGAAGGAAGAAACCCTAGAACTATTCTAGATATTCAAGAACAAGAAACAAGCTTTCTAAGTTTAAGATTATTGAAGATTACCTCCAAATCTTGTAATTTCCTTAAACGTTTTCTTGAATTTCTTCACTTTCTTCATTGTATCTTCAAGAAAATTTTGGGAACTTTTTTATGGAGATAAGTTCGGCCATGGCTTCTTATGAAATGAGAAAACAAAATTTTCATCTTTAAATATCAAGGCAAAACCGACTTTGGGGTTTAAAGAAGGGTATTTTGGTCATTTGGTCAATTAATCTAATTAATTAATAATAATAACCTTTAAGTTAACAAATCCAATTTGTAAACTTTAAGCTTAAAAAAATCATGCCACATGTAACCAATAATAATCAAACATATTGCATAACAATTATGTAATATTGGTATAATTTAATTATCTAGATATTTAACATTTAAACATCTAAATAATTAATTAATGCGATTATTATTATATATGTATTTTTTATTTACATAAAATAACAAATACATATATTAATGGCATGTGTCAAAATCTCATTTGACAATTAATTAATATGTATCAAATAAAATCTTGTATCAAATACAAATACATATTAATTAATAATTGATCAAAATGCCCTTAATGTATGTATATTCGTTTAACTGTTTAAACGACTCGAATTAACTCATTTAATCTGATGAAGTATTATGAATAATCTATATTATTCATAACGCATTGCCCAAGTGCTTAACGAGTACACTTTATATTATGGGACTCTCTAAGTTTAGGTTTATCTGTCACAGAATCTAATTTCGTGTCCATAATTCACCCACTCATGAATTATGACGACCACGGATAAACTTGCTAAACTATGCAAGTCGATGTCATTGCATACGTATAATCCCTCCGTCACATGCTATCAATATTATACCGAGGATATAGATAATAACGTCAAATTCCTAAGGTATAATATAGTCGAATTTTAAATTTATGATCTCTAAATAACATTCGGAACTCACTTCCGAAGTATACCACAACCATGGATTTACTAGATCGTAAACACGTACATGATACCAATGCCCTGTACACAGGACTGATGGATTTTATCTGATACTCACAAGATACCATGAGCATCAGTCCACACCTAACGAACATGTGGAGGTCTGATCTAAATAGATCGGTGACGTGATTGCCATCAAAGTGTGGAGGATATCTCATATATCCACAGTGGTATCTCATGTCGAATGACCACTATGCTACTCGACTCGAGAAGATTCCTATTGATGTTGGTGTACCATCTATTAGGAAATCTTCAGTGAGTCGTTCAGTGTTTATCAAATAAACACCTACATGTCTATATGAGTCTCCCAAGACTTATGGTTCATTGGGATAAACCATCAGACCAAGTCTCGATATACGACAAGTACTGGTCTCAATTGATTTTACTAACCGACCCGTGTCAGTAAATCTTGACCAGGAACTTTGTTTGAGAATATACAACTTATAGCGACGCTTCCCAATGTCAATTACAAACTACGTTGTAACTGCGCACGATCGAATACGTATATAAAAATAAGAGGTGCTACCATTAAGTAAGTAATATTATGGAAAAAAAGAATTATTCGTATTCATGAATTAGACATAAATACGATCCGGATTGGCACTCCGAGCACCAACCCTAACATTTTCCATATAATGAAGAAGTAATATTAAAGAGACTGTTTATTTTATTCACTAATAAAATATTTACAAGAGTATTTACAGGGAAATACATAAGAAATTGGCGCTCAGAGCACCAACCCTAACAACTTGCGAGGATGACTACCGCTTGGGTGATCTACATCTCGAATATGACTTCAAAGTTGGAGTGGTTGACCCATCTGGTAGCCAACCTACAAAACTAGCAACTGGTTTGGTGTAAGTTATTAAAACTCAGTAAGTAACCATGTTAGTATTACAAACAAACAAATCAAACATATCAGCAGTTTATCAAATTTACTAAATTATTATAAATTCGGATTCATTAACTTGTTATTATCATTTATTCTTAACTCATGTCAAATTTTCACATTTACACATCCACATATATGTTAATCTAATAGCTAACATCCAAAGCATAAAAGCAAAACTCAAATACCATAGTATATGGTTTAATATCAAATCCATTTCAATCATGTGACACAGGAAGTCATACATCTACACATATACGTACATATCAATACAACTTAGCAAACACGCTTCATAACCTCTGATATTCAAATCGGTTTCAAATCATCCATTCATTTAACATACGCATATACAATCATATATATCACGAGTTCTGTCATATACATACATACATTAAGACTTATTTACCAACCACGAATCACACATAACAATCAATACATCGAAGATCACATAATCCAACAATACACACATATGGCCGGCTCACACACACAATACTCGTACGAGACTCATTACCTATTTTAGAATAGGTATAAGATGAATTCAGTCTGAACGGATTCCTATCCACCTGGAATTCTACACAACGAATCATCTAAATGAACATACACACATGCGTTCACACCATATAACATAAACTTATCGCACGACTTTTCATACACGACAAACAATTCAAACATCATTCAAATACTAATATACATATATATATTTGAAACATATGAATATACACCTTATTACGAAATCAAATCTCATATTTCTCATAGTCATCCCATCTCTTTGTTTATCGATCAATCATATTCTTTACTTATCAGTCAACATTCACCATTAATATATGTATTCAATCAATCACGGACTTTCATCCCTCAGAAAAGACTTAGCCTATACCAACTCAACCTCCATACTATTAGATCATGAGCATTAGTCATTAATAAACTTATTCCAATAACACACATCTACACGTATAAATATAAATTTAGAAAACAAGACTTATTCCTTTTGCCGATCTACCATACACGAATTATCCATGACATATCATCACATACAAATACGTGTATCAATACTCAATTTCGTATACATATACATGCCATTACACATTCATACACTTACATACATAAACACATGCATATAGACATGGAGCTCGTCAATTACTTCACTTTATAGCATATTAATAACTAAAAATCCGTATATGTGGTGGTCAATTACTTAACCATACATGGTCTCACACTTCTTTCTCAATACCATCTCTTATCTATTTTCGTCTTAACCTAAACACTTCAATCATTTCTCTAAATATATATAAACATAAATCAAACTTTCAAGTATTCATTGCATGGGTTACTTACCTGACATCGCGAGCACTCCAGGTCCTAGTCACATCTGTCAAAACAAATGGTGAAATACCGTCAGAAACACGACTTACAGAGTTCTCGACTAAACTACGTCAAAATCCCGAAACTTTTCGAAACAACCAAATCAATTCCGTTTTCAATACTTTCAGTTTCAGTAATCTTAAAACATCATTATAAACTAACCCAAGCCACTAGTTCACCTAAATTCTCAGTTTACGAGTTTTTAGAAAATCTTCCGAAAATAATTCTGCAAACACTACGGAAGGGTCCCGAACCCTCTGAACCTACCCGGATTTATCAAAACATGTTCGTAATATCATAAATATCTCATAATTATCATTAAAATCAAAACACATCATTCTACGCAAAAACCCACCTTCACCGAAAATTTACATATTCTATCGGATAGATCAAACTCGTTCCGTTTTCACTCGGATTCTAACAAATGCACATATTCAATATATTAATACTCAATCAATTAAATTTATATCATTACTCTACTCTATGAAACTACTGGGTACATCTAAATATTTAACGAAAAACTTGAAATTTGTGGATTTTTATCGGGACGTCTTACCGAGATTTCGAGGCCATATACGAATTCCAAATGATCCTACAAAAACACTGGAATCGACGGAATTCTGATTGGAGCTAATGTTCATCGTGGGTCTATATTCATCTGATTCTTTCTCGTTTCACGTGTAACCGAGCACGAATCGGAAAAATCGTCACTATCATCTTGTAGTACTCTCTGAGAGCTTCGATTTGGCGGGTGGCTTGGGCCATGAAATGGAGCGACGAACTGGGATCGAGAGACCCATATGCGTGTGTTATCCTCTCATTTTCTCGCTGCTAGCGGCGATCTGGGGCCGCCGCCAGCCACCTTCAGATGGGGGTAACTGGGCGCACCCCCCTGGGCCATCGGCTAGCCGATGGTGGCCGGTTAGCCTACCGGCGAGCCTGAAGAACCCAAATACATTTTGAATGAGAGGGGTCGACTTGGGGGGTTTTTGTTTCTTATGCCATTTTTGAAATTAGATGAAACTATGAGATATTTATAAGAGTTTCTGAAATTTATGTTCAGGCCCCCGCGAAATTGCAATCAGGTCCCTATCAGAAAAATGAGTCTGATGGCTCAACAATTAGCTCAATCGGAGTTTGGTTCCTATCTTTATAGCTGAGACAAGATACTTTTACGGGTATAACGATCAAATCATAAATCGCTTAACTGATTCTCGAAATCATGCGTTTTCCAATGCTATGAATCTTCACTTTAAAATATTCCGATCAATTTTCTAACATAAAAACTCCAATTTTTTATTACCATCCCGTTCCAAGTCCTTAACTTTAATTCAGAAATCTTCCGGCACTGTTCTGAAAAACTAATGATATTACAGTCTCGACGGAAACAAAGTTTTACAGTTTAAAAATATCAAAATCATTTTCGAATACTAAGACAAAAACATATTATCAAGCACCTCGACGGAAACATATCGATAAATCATAAAACACGAAAACGTGAATCAAACGTCGAGGCGTAAATATTTATTTATCCTTTATAATCAAAATCAAAACATTTGAAAACTTTCTTTCTTCCTTCTTTCTTTTCCTTTTTCTTTTCAAAATATTTTTATGCCAAAAACCAAATACCAAGTTTTCAAAACATGGTTCAAAATATCACTTCACAATTTAGACTATCAACATCATAGCATAACTTGTATCCCAAAACACCTTGAATTCACATTACTTACTTATACATATATCTATCTAAACCACATACTTTTGACTTAGTATACACCTTACATATACATATTTATAGTACACAAACATATACAGATAATCCAAATCACACATATCAAATCAAAACTAGCGAATCCTCATCAAGAGGTCTTACCGAGATTTCGATGGCATATACGGACTCCAAACAATCCACGAGCGCGCTGGAATCAACGGAATTCTGATCGGACTGTTCACAGAAGGTCACTATTCATCGAATCTTCCTCCATTGTTTCATATGCAACTGTGCACGAAATGAAAAATCCATCGCAACCAACTTGTAGTACTCTCCGAGAGCTTCGATTTGGAGGGTGGCTCAAGTTGTAAAACGAAGCGAGGAGCTGGCATCGACAAACCCATTTTTACATGTTTCCTCCTCATTTTCGCCAATTTATGGTGACCTGGGGGCTGCCACCGGCCACCACAAGGTGGAGGGGTGGCTGGCGTACCCTTTGGCCGGTCGCGCCAGTCGGCGATAGTTGGTAGGCCGCTGGCGAGACTAACAGTTCGCAAGGGATGACTTTGGGGGTGGGGGTCGAGTTAGGATCTTTTAATTTCTTTTGCCATTTCATAATAAGTAGAAACTATGAGGGTTTTTATAAGAAAGTTTCTGAAAATTACATTCTGACCCTCGAAAATTACAATTAGGGCCTTATTATGGGGCATTCACTGATATTCATATTTTTAAAGCCTTTCTGATGTAAATTTCGAAAAGTGTTCAACATGAAAGTTGTTTGTCTCAAAAAAAAAGGCTGATGGTTCAAGAATCAATGCAATCGGAGTTCTATTGAAACTTTTATAATAGAAACAAGAAACATTTTCGTGTATAACGATATAATCAGAAATAATGTTACCAGTTCTCGAAACCGTATTTTCCAACGCTGTGAAACTTCACTTAAAAATATTCCAACTTATTTTCAAACATATAAAGTCTTATTCTCGAACATCATCTAAGTCTAAATGTGGATTTGTGATTTTAACAATATATGTAAATGACATGAACTTATTTGGAACTTCTGAAGAACTTCTAAAAATTAATGAATATTTGAAAATAGATTTTGGAATATTAGGAAAATTAAGTAATTTTTCGGGCTACAGACTAAGTACAAACCTAAATATATCTCTATCCAACAGTTAAATTAAATTGAGAATCTTTTGAAATATTCCAAAATGGATAAAGCTAACCCAATAATTTGTTGATCTCTCGATCCTAAAAAAGATCTATTATGTCCTAAGGAATATAATGAATAGATATTTGGTCTAGAAGTACCATATTTTAGTACAATTGGTGCCTTTTAGCTCAATACACCAGACCGAATATTACATTCTCGATAAATTTATTGGCAAGATTTAGCTCTGCGTCAACTCGATGACATTGGAATGGTGTCAAACATATCTTCCATTATCTTTATAAGACTAAAGACTTAGGTTTGTTTTATTCAAATGAGTAACAATAAAATCCAGGTCTTGTTGGTTATATTGATGCATGATATCTCCATGACCCTAATAAAATACGTTCACAAACAGGATATGTTTTTACCTACAATAACACGACAATCTCTTGGCGAACTAGAAATCAGTCTTTTATTACTACATCTTTCAATCATTTAGAGATTTGCATTACATGAAGCAAACATAGAATGTGTATAGTTAATATCACTTATCCATCACATTCAAAGCACATGCAATTTAAACTCTGCCACATATATTCCAATCGTGATATATGAAGATAATGCTACTTGGATTACACAAATTAGAAAATGATACACTAATGGAGACAGAACCAAGCACATCTCACTAAAATTCTTTTATATTTATGAGCTCCAGCAGAGCACACAAATTGATGTCTAGCAAATATGTTTAACTGATAAATTTACAGACTTATTTACAAAAACTTTATCGACATCAACATTTGAGAAGCTTTTATATAGCATCGACATGCATCATCTTAATAATTATCTTGATGATATCTTTTGAGGGGGATCATTTCATTAGGGGGAACGTATTCATTGACTTGAAAAGTTACAGTTAGATAAAAGCGTATTGTACTCTTTTTCCTTCAACCAGGTTTTATCCCACTGGGTTTTACTGGTAAGGTTTTAATGAGGCAATGTTTGGTTGGATAATTATTTTAAAAGTGAGGTCCCAATGGGGAGTGTTGTAAATAACGTGGTCCCTCACTTTGATATTTATAAGTTTAGTTTATTCCATTTTACATAAGGATAACAATCTTAACCTAATCTCTCTCTCTAAATAGAGATCATCTCTTTGTAATATCCCGAATATTTTTTGGAACGGTTTTGGAAGAATTCCGAATTGAAGTTTTAAATTTGGACCTGAATGATATTCAGAAATAAGACTTTATGTGTTGGAATATAGGTTGGAATATTGTTAAGTGAAGTTTCATCGCGTTGGAAAATGCGTGGTTCGAGAACCGGTAAAGCGATTTCTGATTATATCGTTATACGCATAAAAGTTTCTTATTTCGATTATAAAAATAGCAAATGAACTCCGATTGAGCTGATTCTTGAACCATAAGACTTTTTTTTTAGAGTAACAACTTTCCTGTTGAATAATTTTTGAAATTTACATCACACGGGCTTCAAAATTGTGAATTCCTGTGAAGGTCCATGGGAGGGACTTAGAAGCAATTTTCGTGGGTCAGAATGTATTTTTCTGAAACTTTCTTATAAATACCCCATAGTTTCTTCTTATTGCGAAAATTGAAAAAGATATTAAACATCCCCACCTGACACCCCGTCTCCAAACCCACGCATATGTTTGCCCTGGTCGCGTCATTGGCCTGCCTGCAAGACCGATCAAATGGGTGCGTCGGCCACCCCTCTACCTTATGGTGGCCGGCGATAGCCCCAAATCACCCCCGACGGTGAGCAGAAGAGAGAGAGACACGCGTGATGAGTTTTATCGATCCCAGCTCATCGTTTCATTTCACGACCCGAGCAACCCACCAAATCGAATCTCTCTGAGAGTACTACAAGATGATGGTGATGATTTTTTCAATCTGTTCTCGATAGCACGTAAAACAAGAGGAAAATAGGTGATGAATAGTAATCTTCATGCGAACAGTAACTTCGATTTGAATTCTATCAATTCTAGCGTTCGTGAGATTATTTGGAGTCCATATATGCCCTCGAAATCTTGGTAAGATCTCCCGATAAAAATCCACTAATTTCAAGTTTTCCGCTAAATATTTGGATGTATCCAATAGCTTTGTAGAGTAGCGTAATGATATAAATTGATTGTTTGAGTATTAGTATATTGAATATGTGCATTTGGTAGAATCTGAGTGAAAACAGAACGAGTTGAATCGATCCGATAGAATATTCAAGTTTCCGATATAAGTGGGCTTTTCGTGTGTTAATGTGTTTTTTTATCGTAATGATAAATATGACTCATATATAATGTTATGATAGTTTTTAGATAAATTAAGATAGGTTCGGGACCCTTTCGTAACTTTTTCGGAAAGTTTTTCAGAAGATTTTCTAAAAATACGTAAACCGAGAATTCAAGTTAACTTGTGGCATGAATTAGTTTGTAATGATGTTTTAAGATTATTGAAACTGAAATCATTGAAATCAGACTTAATTTGGTTGTCCCGGAAAGATCCCGAAGTTGTCATAGTACAGTCAAGAATTCTGTAAGTTGCGATTCTGACGGCATTTCGTCATTTGTTTTGGCAGATTTGTTAGGGTAAGCACAGCGGAAGGGCGCAGCGAAAGGCGAAAATGGTTTTTAAACATTTTGAAAATTTTTGAGCGAATTAATTAATATAAAATATTTTTAATTCAAACAGATAAGTTTAAATATATTATTTATTAACATTTAATAACATAATATATTTCGTTACATGACGAATTATTTTACGAAACTATTTTTCGATAAATACTAGGCGTAACATGCAAATGGTCAAACCGGTTGACTAACCGCTGAGCCGGGCCAACCCGGACACTTGGACAGTGTTCGGTCAGCCTTGGGTTGCCCAAACAGTGCCCAGTTCGTTGGGATCACAGCCGACACTTAGTGAGCTCATTTTGACGCGAATTTCACCGTTTTCTCGCGTTTTCGCCTCGGAATAATTTCTGGAATTTATCCACCACCTAATACACATCCAAAATCATCCAAACAACATACTTTTCAATGAAAAATATTTTGTTTTAACATCTAATTTCAGATCTGATCCATAAATTAATTTTGTCCTATTTTCATGCCATAATTCAATTTATAGACCAAATTAATCCAATTAATTTGCACCAAATTTAATCACCACAATATAAAGTTCCAAGAACAATTCTAGGCAACATTTGAGCGGCAACATCACTCTAGAATAGCAATTAAAAATTTTAAATTAATTCACTAATTAATCTTTTAACACATGCTTAATAAGAAAACTATTAAGTTTCATTACACAACCAACACCAAATATTGCACCCAATATATATTCAAAATACATATATGAATAAAAACATGCAATATACATATCTCATACATACTTTGCATGCTTAGGAAATAAAAACAAGAAAATAGAAATTAGGAATTTAACTTACCTTAACTCAAATTCCAATTTCATCAATTTTCTTCTTTCTTGGTGTTGTTGTTTTTGTTATTAACCCTAACCCCTTTTTTCTTTTTGTTCTCAACACATGAGAATGACTAAAACCCTAATAAAAATGAAACAACTCTATTTATATAGAATTTTTGCCCCAATTTCGAAAATTGGGTTATATTTTAACAAAATATTAATTTTTTGTGGCCTAAAATTTGACACCTTTTTTATCTTATCCAAAAATGATATTTATTTTGATTTTTGTTAATTAAAAATCCATGTGTCAAATACACATGGTTTGGAAAAATAAAATTTGTCAAATTAAAGAATATTCATGTAATATTCTTCAATTAAAATAAATCAATTACCAAATTAATTAATTAATTTAATTATTAATAAATTGACAAAATAAATATATGAAAAAATATTCCAAGAATATTTTTCCAATTTTATTATTATTAATAATTAATTAACAATTAATTAATTAATAATAATAATAAACTAAGGTCAAAAACCAATAGGTCAATAATGTGTATCTAATCTAAATTATGTATCGCACAAAATACACATTATTTAATACCCATGTGTAAATTATGAATAATCCGAATTATCCAT
Source organism: Zanthoxylum bungeanum (assembly GCA_019454045.1). Taxonomy (NCBI): domain Eukaryota; kingdom Viridiplantae; phylum Streptophyta; class Magnoliopsida; order Sapindales; family Rutaceae; genus Zanthoxylum; species Zanthoxylum bungeanum. Next base: position 28,568 of record SKCR01021053.1, on the reverse strand, counting down.
AATTAATTGCCTAAGTGCTCAACGAGTACACTTTATATTGTGGGACTCTCTAGGTTCAAGTTTATCTATCACAGAAACTATTTCCATGTCCATAATTTGTCCACTCACAAATTACGACGACCACAAATAATATAGTTGAACCATCCAAGTCGAAGTCATCGCATATATATAATCTCTCTTTCATAGGTTATCTGAATTGTTCAGGAGATATAGATTAAACATTAAATCTCCGTTATGAACAATTCATGTGTTGCGACATAATTATGATTCTTAACAAATATTTGGAACTCATTTCCGAATCATACCTCGGCCAAGGATTTCAAAGAATCACAAATTGGACACCTAAATCCCGTACACGGGACTGACATATCCTCTCTGGATACATCACAGGATATCGTGAGTATCAGTCCATACCCAACGAACAAGCGGAGGTCTGATCTAAAACGATCGCTGGCGTGACTGTTATCAAAGTATGAATGATATCTCACATATCCACAGTGGAATCACAAGTCAAAGGAGCTAATATGCTATTCGACTCGTAAGGATTCCTATTGACGTTGGTGTACCATCTATCAAGAATCTTCGAATGAATCATTCAGTATTTATCCAATAAATACATACGTGTCTATATGAGTCTCCCAAGACTCATGGTTTACTTAGATAAACCATTAGAACAATTCTAATATATGACATGTACTGGTCTCACGGGTTTACTAACCGACCAGGTATGTAAACCTTGACTAGGAACAATTTAAGAATGAATCATATTGTTACATTTCTCAGTAACAATTGCGGCGCTTTTGTAATTATGTCACAACTATTCATTCTAAGATCTTTTACGCCTTTACCATATATAAGATTATATTGATGAAAATTACTTAATTTTATTCATAATAAAATAAAATGTACATTGTATTTACAATAAATACAACAAAAACTGGCGTGACGAGAACCAACTCCAATATTTTCTCGCACTTGCTATAATGCCAAATTTGATGGTATCTAATACCCATCGCCTCTTCAAGTCTATCATATAGTCTCGGAGGCAAGGCATTCGTAAGCGGGTCTACTATGTTGTCTTCTCCATATATCTTGCATATGGCAACATCTCCTCGAGCGATGATCTCACGAATAATTTGGTACTTTCGTTCCACATGTTTCGATTTCCGATGCGCTCTGGGTTCTTTTGCTTGTGCAACGGCACCACTATTATCACAGAACAACGGGATCGAATCCTCGATGCTTAGGACAACTCCCAATTCAGTGATAAATTTTCTAATCCATACAATTTCTTTTGCAGCATCTGAAGCCGTAATATATTCCACCTCAGTGGTGGAATCAGCTGTTGATCCTTGTTTGGAACATTTCAAAGTGACTGCAGCATTATTAAGAGTAAATACAAAACCTGAGGTAGACTTTCTATCATCAGGATCTGACTGAAAGTCATAATCTGTATATCCTCTTATCTGTAAATCACATTCTCCATAAATAAAAACTTATCCTTAGTACCTTTTAGATACTTTAGGATATGTTTAACGGCCATCCAATGGTTATTACCTGGATTTGACTGATATCTGCTAGTAAAGCTTACTGCATGACTAATATCAGGTCTCGCATAACATGACATTCATAATGCTTCCTAAGCATGATGCATAAGGCTGACTAGACATTCTAGTCTTTTCATATTCCGTCTGAGGACACATCTTCTTCGAAAGATGAATGCCATGTCGAAACGGTATATTAGCAATTTTACAATAGCTAAAGTTATACCTTTCTAGGATCTTATCTATATACGACATTTAGGATAACCCAATCAGCTTCCTTTCTCTATCCCTATAGAGTTTTATACCAAGTATATAGGAAGCTCCACCCAAGTCTTTCATGGAGAAGTTTTTATAGAGGTATGCTTTAACACCCTCCATCATTCCAAGATCATTTCCAATTATCAGGATGTCGTCAACATAAAGCACTAAGAACACGATCATACTCCCACTAACCTTCTTATAAACACAAGGTTTTTCTTCATTTTTGAGAAAGCCAGACAATCTGATTACCTCATCAAAATGAAGATTCCAACTCCGCAAAGCTTGTTTAAGTTCATAAATGGACTTCTTAAGCTTACATACTGTTAGACAATTATGACCCATAGCGTCACTATTTGTAAAAGGCATTGTGGTTTTTGTACAAATTAATTATGTAGCAATGAAATTGCATTTTATCATTTTGTAATTTGATTACTTAAATATAATAAATGATAAAAGTCCATATGATTAGTTCCGCATTGATAAGATATGAGACAGTATTAATCCATAACGGTTTAATCATTAAATATCCCTAGTCGTAGTATTATCGAGACTGGACATCGATAATGCGGAATAGACTAGTATTGCACTTGTGCGTGTCATGGAAGCGTAACGGCATAGTTCTCATATATTTAAGTATTGGATACTTATGCAAGTGTGATAGGAGGTTGTGTTTACCGATGGTACGGAAACAGCTTCGCTCTGGATAGACCCCGTAGAATCCCATTGGTAGTATGACTATGTGTCTATGGGAATCCGTATCAGGGTAGGTGTATTTGGTCTTAACCTGAGACTTACATCGCTAGTACTTGCGACAATCAATACGCTTTGGTTTTGGTCGTCCAGGACTTTAACAGGTTCTGTGTACGCCTCTTCTGGGTTTATTGAGAATCGTAGTGTATTGGGTGTGATGTCAAGATGGAAGTATCACTTCCGTCATATGGAGATGATGATCACGCAGGGATACAGAACTAGTACTCTAAATGGTTGCAACCATCGGGATAATATGACAAGGTCATGATTATCCGATTTAAAGAGACTAGTTACTTGTAATATGATATATGCTTCGTACGGGACAGACACTTGACCAGCCCCAGGCCTTGCATGTGACATCCGATACAGGATCGCTATACACAATACTATGTATACTACGCCTGATATAGATTATATATTCCATTAAGAATATTTCTGGAGAATTGGGTAGGCACGGTGCTTTGCTAGAAGCCAACCATGTCTCGTAAATCGGTAAAAACGTAGTACGAGGTACGTAAGTGTTCGGATAGTCCGACGACCGGATTTACTGCCAACATATCCAAGGATCTCTTGGGTCCTTCCTGAAGATTCACCGATGATGTATGATTCGAACATTAATTAGTCTTGGATTAATTACAGAGATATTTTATCTGGGATAAAATACTATTAGAAGAGAGAGAAACGATTAATTTGGAATTAATCGATAAAATAATATATTCGATATATTAAACGAAATTAGATTTCGACGCGAAATTAAAATTGGATTTTAATTCGGGCAAACGAATTGATTTAGAGTTAATTCGCTAGCGACATAAATAGTAATTTTGCTTGGCATAATAATTTAATTAAATTTGATTTAATTACGTCGCAACGGAAAATTCGTTAATTCGGAATTAACGAACCCGAGCCCGGGATGTGTTTGCGAGGCCACTTTGATTTCGAATCAACTGCGGCCACAAGTCACATCGCACGTCATTCTAGTGATAGATGTCAACTCACTTTTTTGGTGATTGACATGCAATCACTATTCGTAAAAGAAGTGGTTGTGAGCCTTTAATGCAATTTTGGCTCTAAAATTTGGTTTGACTTTTTGAAAGCCATAAACCAAATTTTTGGTAACACTTTATGCATAACTTTGTTTTGGAAACAAAATCAACATAAGAAAATACTCTCTCTCTCTCCCAAGCTCTCATTGCCGTGAGCTTCTACAAGAAGAAGGAAATTGTTTTCTTTTTCTTTACTTGCTAGCACACTTGAAGAATCATCACTAGGTGATAGGGAAACCAACCTTGGAGCTTGGAATCAAAAGGACAAAGCTTGGAGCTTGGATATTCACCTTGGCCGAAAATCAACAAAGGATATTGGAGTTCACTTTCTTCTCAACACATCTCAAATATGTGCAATATTAGTGTGTTTCCGCCTCACTTCTTTGAGTATTCATTCTTTTCATTGTTCAAATATGATCTTGGGACTACATTAGAAACCAACAATGGTATCAGAGCCTAGTTTGAGGATGAAAAATGTTAGGGTTCATATGCTTAAAATTTGGGTAAAAATGATTTGAGCATGATTTGATGAAATTGTTTGATTACGTATGCTTGAATGATGATAACATAGTGTTATGCATGATCAATTTCATGAAAAATGAATTGGATAATTTTTTCCCAAATTAGATGGCTTGGCCGAATGCATGTAGTACCCTAAGTGATGGTATTTTTTGTTCTTTTAATCATTGGATGAGTTTAAAGACTATGGATAATGTTGATTTGTAATTCAATCGGATTGAAAACGAAATCGAATTAAAAACCCTATGAATGTCGTGAGTTGAGCATGTAATGAGATGATTTTTCGAATCAATTATGTTGGACATGTGTTGAGGATAAAAAGCATGATTAATGGATTAGATTAGTATTTTGGAAATGTTAATTTAAAAGATTAATCATGGCTAAACACTTTGATTTATTAAATTATGAATTTTGGAAAATTGGAATTTAATAAATTGGGCTTGATTTTGAATTGGGCTTATAATTGTTGTATTTGGGCATAATGGGCTTGGTTGGGCCAAGTTGGTTTTGGCCAATTGGATTGGATCCAAATTGGGCCTAAATCATTCCATTAAGTCCAAATATAACAAATGGGCTTTAAATGTTTAATTGGGCCTAATGGGCCTAAATTGGTTTCTTGGCAAATAAGGGTGATTCCTTAATTGGGCCTTGGTATTTGGGTTTGACCCATATTGACCAAAGTCCATGCCTTATGAAATTAATTGAAAGCCCATTGGACTTTAATTAAACAACATTGGATGTTAATTGGGCTTTGAAACCCATTAAGATTATATTTGGAATCTAAGTCGTTAAAGTGCATTAAAAAGTGTAGATATTTAATTTGGAATTAAATAAATGAATTAGTATTGAATACGAATTAAATTAGATTTAAAGAGTAGTTCGATATAATTCAAGAATTCGTACTTCGAGTACTTATTCTCAAACGAGTTGGACTCGCGCAAAATCAAATCGTTGTTTGAACATTGGATGATCACTTAATTCAAAGATTAATTAATTGGATTAGATTGATTTAATAACATGCTATGAATGAATACATGGATGTGTTGAATGAATAACAAATATCGTATGGATATTAGAAGGGAAGGGCAATTTTGGAAATTGTTGTAAATTTAGAATTTATTAAATTGGACCTGCGTGTCCAGCCTTATCTCTCTTGATTCTTTATATTCTCTTCTCACCTAATTCCCCTCAATGTTAATGAGGTTTCTATTATTGTATTATGTAATTGGGTAGAAGTAAGAATAATGCTAGCCGGGGAGAGGAAATGGAGTGATTTGTTCTAGGAACAATCTGTGAAATATCCATCCGCATATCGTTATTAATTAATTCCGTGCCTTATTATGCTTTTAGAATGCATGCTTAAGGGTGTATGATGAGACCTAACAAAGATAATAAATTGGTTGCCAATTTACGCAAAAAACCCTCAATAAAATATTAAGCATTTTCCTTCCATTGAGTGATTCTTACTCAAGATCCAAGATTGGCACTGGTTTGTTGGCCAAAGTCAAGACCTTTGTCTATCGCGGATGTGTTTGAATCATGAAGGCTTTGTTCCATATCGGTGTCTTGTCCAAGTTGTGATTTGTTGGCCAAAGTCAAGATCACTTCTTGTCCATCGACATCGATTACGAAGCTTTCCAAAGTCAATGGGTTCCGCTTAACTGGAACCATTAAGCTTGTTGTGCCAAAGCCAAGGCTTAGTTGATTCAGATGAAATAGGTTAGGAAAATATATTGGATATATTGGCATATATATTGTATATATGTTTCGAATTTGGAGGTCCACCTACCGGATCTAGGAATTGGATGAGATCCAATTGTTCTTAGAGATTTACCTAGATAAATATCGTAGAGCTTGTTGGCCAAAGTCAAGATTGTGTGTTATTTAACGGGATCCTAGCCTACTAGGAAATTAGGTTTTCCGAGTACTCAATAAAGGGTTAGAGGCTCGCCGAAAATTAGTGGGAGGCTACTATTGAATTTGCAATTTCGTTCAAATACTTAGCTTTACGCACTTTCAAAATTATTTCGTCAATTATTTTATTAGTTGGACTAATACATTATTATTTTTCTTGTAACAGTTAGACTGTACCCAAACATCGTTAATCAAATAGTTGAACTATTGCGGTTAAGATGACTGAAAAGTTAAGCATTAGGGATATTGTCATGGGCGACAGTGTCTTTAATGGCATAAACTTTCAAGACTGGGATATGAATCTCAGAATTGTTCTGGGATCCGAGAAGTTACTCTATACTATAGAGCGACCTCTTGGGCCTAAGCCCCAACCTGATCAGTTGCTTGAGCTAGAGCTTTGGAAGACTCATAACGATGATAATGCAACTGCCCAATCGGTAATGCTTGCCGCTATGACTCCGTAATTCCGTCATCAAAACAAGGGGTTGGATCCATATGAGATGATGGCGAAGTTGCAGGATCTCCACCGATCTAATCTTAGATCGCAAAGATATGAGTTACAGAAGAAGCTCTTTCGTGCTCGAATGTCAGAGGGTACGTCTGTTGAGCATCATGTCTCAGAGATGATTGCTGACATTGAGCAACTCGGACAGATAGACATAGTCTTCAAGGCTGAGACTTCAGTAGATTTGATCATACAGTCTCTCCCCGACACTTGGAGTGGGTTGATCATGAACTACAACATGCTGAACCAAGACCAGACTCTTGGAGAGTTGATGTCCACTCTGCGAGAGGCAGAAAAGGATCTCCTTAAGGGCAAGAAGCGCGAGGTGTACTATGCCTCAACATCTCAGACTCCGAGGGCTGGGCCCAAGGCGACTGGAGGTGTTAAGAAGAATAAGCATAAAAAGAAGGGCAAGGCTAAATCGTCAAAGGGTTCTAGGAAACCCAAGGACAAATCCCAAGATGTATGCTTGCAGTGCTGGAAGAGGGGTCATTGGAAGCGTGACTGCCGCGAGTACAAGGCACACATAAAGGAGATTAAAGCGGGTAAGGCACGGCTTCAGGTATGTTTGTTATAGAAATAAACATGTCTACTTCTAGTTTTAAAAATTGGATTTTTGTTTCTGGTTGTGGTACTCAATATGTACTGATGTGCAGGATCTGTGGATTAGCATGAGACTGGCCTCATGAGAGATTGACCTCCGTGTTGGAAATGAGACTCGAGTTGCCGTTTTGGTCGTGGGCACTTATGTTTTGGAACTTCCCTCGGGGCATGTACTTGAACTTATAAATGTTATTTTGTACCTAGTTTGACCTGGAATATAATTTATGTATCTATGTTAACCCAATGTGGGTATACTTTTGTATTTATAAACATTGGGTGTTTTATGTATAAAAATGATATAGATATTTGCACAGCTGATGCAAATAATGGTCTTTATATTTTGAATATAAATCAATCTCAAACATATAATGTAACAAATAAAGGCATAAAGTAAGTAACAAAGATGAAACTTATATGTGGCATTGTTGTCTATGACACATAAAAACAAGACACGTATATCCACACTTTCGAAGAGTGGGTACTTGGATGGATTTGATCCAAATTCATATGACGTCTGGGAATCTTGTTTATTAGGCAAAATGCCTAAATCACCTTTTAGTGGTAAAGGTGTACGCGCCTCCGAACTGTTAGCCCTTGTTCATAGTGACGTTTGTGGGCCCATGTCTAGCCAGGCTAGAGGTGGATATTATACTTCGTAACCTTTACGGATGATGCATCACGTTATGGTTATGTGTATCTTATGAGACACAAGTCGAAAACTTTTGAGAAATTGAAAGAGTTTCGACACGAAGTAGAAAAACAGACCGGCAAAAGTATTAAGACATTACGGTCGGACCGTGGTGGCGAATACTTAAGCAATGAGTTTCTTGATTACTTGAAGGAATATGGTATTCTTTCACAGTGGACTCCTCCCGGAACACCGCAATTAAACGGTGTGTCCGAACGGAGAAACTGAACTTTGTTAGACATGGTAAGGTCTATGATGAGTCGCACAGAGCTATCTGTTTCCTTCTGGGGATATGCATTGAACAGTGCAATACTTATTTTGAATAAGGTTCCTTCAAAGTCTGTTCAACAGACTCCGTATGAAATATGGACAGGAAAGAAACCGGGTTTCTCATTCCTGAAGATTTGGGGTTGTTGGGCATACGTCAAACGTTTGGAAGGTACCAAACTCGAACCCAAATCGGATAAATGCCTATTTATAGGATATCATAGGGAAACCAAAGGATATTACTTCTATCACCCACAAGAGAACAAAGTATTTGTTGCTCTACATGCGGTTTTCCTTGAGAAGGAATTCCTAAATGCAGTGATAAGTGGGAGGAAAGTAGAACTCGATGAAAATCGGAGTGATACTGTTCCTGGCATAGAATCCTCAATGGAACATGAACAGTCCATCAGGGATGAGACTGTACTACAATCTTCAATACACAAGGACCGCGTAGGTCGGAGAGAGTCAGAAAACAACCTGAGAGGTATGTGTTTCTGATCTCACCTCATGTGGATATTAATCTTATTGAGGAAGACGAGCTGGCTACGGATGAGGAAGCGATACAAGGTATCGACTCCTGTTTATGGCAAGATGCCATGAATTCCGAAATGGATTCCATGTACACCAACAAAGTTTGGACACTGGTTGATGCACCAGAAGGCGTAAAGGCTATTGGTTGCAAATGGGTCTTCAAGAGGAAGACTGACATGGATGGCAACGTACAAACGTACAAAGCTAGGCTTGTAGCGAAAGGGTATCGTCAACGACATGGTGTCATTACGACGAAACCTTTTCACCTGTTGCCATGATTAAATCCATTCGGATAATGCTTGTTATTACTGTATATTTCGATTACGAGATATGGCAGATGGACGTCAAAACCATTTTCCTTAACGGAAACCTTTTAAAGGATGTTTATATGCAACAGCCTGACGGTTTTATCGTACCAAGACTTGCAAACAAGGTTTGTAAGTTAAATCGATCCATTTATGGATTGAAGCAAGCGTCGCGTTCTTGGAACAAGCATTTTGATGAGATCATAAAAGAATATGATTTCGTTCAAAAGGAGGATGATCCTTGTGTATATAAGAAAGTTAGTGGAGCGCACTAACATTCATTGTCCTTTACGTTGACGATGTATTTCTTATTGGCAATGACATTCCCATGTTAACATCGGTGAAAGCTTGGTTTTCATTAAAATTCTCCATGAAGGATCTAGGAGAAGCAGCCTTTATTCTAGGAATAAAGATCTACCGGGATAGATCTAGAAAGCTGCTTGGACTCTCCCAGAGCACATATATTGACAAAGTGTTGAAGAGATTCAACATGGATCAGTCCAAAAGGGGATTGTTGCCAATATCACATGGCGTCACTCTATCTAAGGACATTTGTCCTAAAACTCAAGATGAGAGAGACAACATGAGTCTGATACCGTTCGCCTCGGCAGTCGGATCGATCATGTATGCCATGATATGTACGAGACCTGATGTCTCCTATGCTTTGAACATGTGTAGTCACATCAGGCCAATCCAGGTGATAGTCACTGGATGGAGGTTAAGAATATCCTTAAGTATCTTAGACGAACTAAGGATGCTTTCTTAATCTTTGGAGATGGATTACTTGAGGTAACTGGGTATACCGATGCAAGTTTCTAAACCGAAAAAGACGACTGTAAGTCGCAATCATGGTACATATTTTGTTTGAATAACGGAGCAGTAAGCTGTAAATCTTCCAAGCAAGAGACTGTTGCCAATTCAACAACTGAAGCGGAGTATATTGCTGCAGCTGAAGCAGTAAAAGAGGCAGTTTGGATCCAAAAATTCCTAATTGGATTAGGAGTAGTTCCGTTAGCATCTGAGCCCATTCCATTGTATTGTGATAATAATGGGGCTATAGCGCAGGCTAAGGAACCGCGGTCTCATCAACGATCCAAGCATGTTCTTTGACGTTTCCATCTGATTTGTGAGATCATACATCGTGTCGATGTGAAGATCGAGAAGGTCGCATCAGAGGACAACATGGCAGATCCGCTGACGAAAGCTATTCCTCAGCAAACGTTTGAGCGACATGTACATAGTTCAGGTATTAAATGCTTGAGTGACTGGCTATAAGCCAAGTGGGAGATTGTTAGACAATTATGACCCATAGCGTCACTATTTGTAAAAGACATTGTGGTTTTTGTACAAATTAATTATGTAGCAATGAAATTGCATTTTATCATTTTGTAATTTGATTACTTAAATATAATAAATGATAAAAGTCCCTATGATTAGTTCTGGATTGATAAGATATGAGACAGTATCAATCCATAACGGTTTAATCATTAAATATCATTAGTCGTAGTATTATCGAGACTGGACATCGATAATGCAAAATAGACTAGTATTGCACTTGTGCGTGTTATGGAAGCTTAACGATATAGTTCTCATATATTTAAGTATTGGATACTTATGCAAGTGTGATAGGAGGTTGTGTTTACCGATGGTACGGAAACAGCTTCGCTCTGGATAGACCCCGCATAATCCCATTGGTAGTATGACTATGTGTCTATGGGAATCCGCATCAGGGTAGGTGTATTTGGTCTTAACCTGAGACTTACATCGCTATACTTGCGACAATCAATACGATTTGGTTTTGGTCGTCCAAGACTTTAACAGGTTCTGTGTACGCCTCTTCTGGGTTTATTGAGAATCGTAGTGTATTGGGTGTGATGTCAAGATGGAAGTATCACTTTAGTCATATGGAGATGATAATCACGCAGGGATACAGAACTAGTACTCTAAATGGTTGCAACCATCGGGATAATATGACAAGGTCATGATTATCCGATTTAAAGAAACTAGTTGCTTGTAATCTGATATATGCTTCGTACGGGGCAGACACTTGAACAGCCCCAGGCCTTGCATGTGACATTCGATACAGGATCACTATACATAATACTACGTATACTACGCCTGATATTGATTATATATTCAATTAATAATATTTCTGGAGAATTGGGTAGGCACGGTGCTTTGTTAGAAGCCAACCATGTGTCGTAAATCGGTAAAAATGTAGTACGAGGTACGTACGTGTTTGGATAGTCCGACGACCAGATATACTGCCAACATATCCAGGGATCTCTTGGGTCGCTTCCCGAAGATTCACCGATGATGTATGATTCAAACATTAATTAGTGTTGGATTAATTATGGAGATATTTTATCTGGGATAAAATACTATTAGAAGAGAGAGAAACGATTAATTTGGAATTAATCGATAAAATAATATATTCGATATATTAAACGAAATTAGATTTCGACGCGAAATAAAATTGGATTTTAATTTGGGAAAACGAATTGATTTAGAGTTAATTCGCTAGCGATGTGAATAGTAATTTTACTTGGCATAATTATTTAATTAAATTTGATTTGATTACGTCGCAACGGAAAATTCGTTAATTCGGAATTAACGAACCTGAGCTCGGGATGTGTTTGCGAGGCCACTTCGATTTCGAATCAAGTTTGGCCACAAGTCACATCGCTCGTCACATCGCACGTCATTCTAATGATAGATGTCAACTCACTTTTTGGTGATTGAGATGCAGTCACTATTCATGAAAGAAGTGGTTGTGAGCCTTTAATGCAATTTTGGCTCCAAAACTTGGTTTGACTTTTTGAAAGCCATATAGCAAATTTTTGGTAACACTTTATGCATAACTTTGTTTTGGAAACAAAATCAACATAAGAAAATACTTTCTCTCTCTCCCAAGCTCTCATTGCCGTGAGCTTCTACAAGAAGAAGGAAATTGTTTTCTTTTTCTTTACTTGCTAGCACACTTGAAGAATCATCACTAGGTGATAGGGAAACCAACCTTGGAGCTTGGAATCAAAAGGACAAAGCTTGGAGCTTGGATATTCACCTTGGCCGAAAATCAACAAAGGATCTTGGAATTCACTTTCTTCTCAACACATCTCAAATCCGTTCAATGTAAGTATGTTTCCGCCTCACTTCTTTGAGTATTCATTCTTTTCATTGTTCAAATATGATCTTGGGACCACATTAGAAACCAACAAATACCATGCTAGAATTTTGGCTGGAGACAAAATCCTCCAGCTGTTCCATATAGATTTCTTCATCAAGAAATCCATTAAGAAAAGCCATTTTGACATCCATTTGCCAAATATCATAATCATGGTAAGCAGTGATAGCCAACAAAATCCTAATAGACTTTAGCATTGCTACTGGTGAAAAGGTTTCATCAGTCCACACCTGGCCTTTTAGTGTAACCTTTAGCAACCAATCAAGCTTTGAAGGTTTTAACCTTCCCATCAGGCCCGCGCTTCCTTTTGTAAACCCATTTACAACCTACGGGAATAATTCCCTCAAGAAGCGAAACCAAGTCCCTTACTTGATTCTGATGCATAAAGTCCATTTCGAAATTCATGGCTTCCTGCCATTTAGCGAAATCAATGTCTAATATTGCTTCTCTATAGGTATACGGATCAGTCTCCTCCACAAGAAGCACATCGAGACTATTGTCTTGTATCAAATAAAAATGCTCAGGAGGTCTCGATATCCTAGTAGACCTACAGATAGTGGACCTAAAAGGTTCTGCTTTTGTCTGAACCTGTGAGTCCCCTATCGATCTGTCATCTATAGGTTGGACTTCATAAAGTTCAACCTTTCTATGATTACCACCTTCTACCAAGAATTCTTCTTCAAAAAATCTGGCAAAACGAGTTACGAACACATTTCGATGCTCTAGTTCATAGAATTGATATCCTTTGGAATTCGAAGGATATCCAACAAACCTAACTTTTCGCCCTATAGGCAAAAGTTTATCTTGCTGCGTCACCTTGACGTATGTAAGACAGCCTCAAACCCTAATATAATTAAGGTTCGGTTTCCTACCAACCCATATCTCATATGGAGTAGTGGGAACAACTTTAGAAGGAAGCATATTCAGCAGATGTGCAGCAGTTAGAAGAGCATACCCCTACAAAAAGTAAAGTAGATCTGTAAAACTCAACATAGATCAGACCATATCCAATAAAGTTTGTTTTCTCCTTTCAGATACTCTATTGTGTTGTGGAGTACCTGAAGGAGTATATTGAGCGAGAATCCCATTCTCTTTAAGATACACGGTGAATTCACTACTCATATATTCACCGCCTCGATCCGATCGAAGGTATTTGATGAATTTATCAATTTATTTTTCTATTTCGTTTCGAAATTCTTTGAACTTTTCAAAGGTTTCTGATTTATGTTTCATCAAATAAACATAACCATACCATGACAAATCATCGGTAAATGTTATGAAATAAGAAAAACCACTATGAGTAGTGTGACCTATAGGACCACATACATCACTATGTACGAGCTCCAATAAGTCAGTGGCTCGATGTCCAATACAAGTAAATGGGGCTTTGGTCATTTTACCATTAATACAAGATTAACAAGTTGGAAAAGATTGTATGTTTAGGTTCTCAATCAAAATATTCTTGACCAACTAGGTTAGGCGTTGTACACCTATATGACCTAACCGTATATGCCACAATTCAGTATCAGTTATTTCAGATCTTTTACGTTTATTATCCCCAATTTCATAAACATCTCTTGTGGCATGCAAAATATAATGACCTTGCGAATTTGAACATTTTTGTAACAAAACATCATTAATATCATATATATACATAGAACGATTCTTAATATGTACATGATATCCTTTTATATCTAATACAAACAGAGAGATAATATTATCTACACAACCAGGCACAAAAACACAATCTGTCAAAATAATGCTGCCTTTGGATAAACAAATCTCGTATTCGCCAACGGCTGCTGTAGATAAAGAATCTACATTCCCAAAACGCAGCTGCATCTCGTCTGGATTAAGTATCCTACTAACCCTCAGCCCTACAACGAAATACAGATGTGAGTCGAACTAGCAGAATCTAAAACCCATCCAGAACCAATGGCTTCACAAGCCAAAGAGATATCAATGATAGGGAAAATAAACATATCTGATGCGGAGGCTCTCTCCCGTCTGATGGAATCTATGTATTCTGGACAGTTGCGCCTTCAATGTCCAATTTTGCCATAGTGGTGGCATTTGTCCTAAACGGCTTTCTTTTTCTTCGACTTGCTTGGTTTTTCAACCTTTCCTTTAGGAGGAACACCGGAACCAGTCTTCTTTGCCTTTTTCTTCTTCTTCTTGCCCGATCTCGTAGATTGAGAAGAAGAAGAACTAGGCAAATAGGACTTTGAGATGAGTGTCGGTACACCCTTCTTGATGTCCTCCTCTGCAGTCTGAAGCATCATATGCAATTGACTGTAGGAATAACGAATACCATGCATGTTGAAGTTCATAATGAACTGGGAATATGCCGGTGGGAGTGAGCCAATAATCAAATTCCTGCACAAAGTCTCATTCAGCTGAAAGTCATACTTTCGAAGATGCTCTATAAGATCCATCATGTGCAGGGCATGTCGACTCATAGGCTTGCCATCAGCCAAACGAGCGTGGAATAATTCCATATAAATTCTATATACCAAGGTCTGCTTCTGGTTTAGAAATAGCTTCCGAAGTTGAGTTATAATGCTATAAGAGTTAAGCATATCAGCATATTGCCTCTTTAGATCAGGTGACATAGAACATAGAATGAGTGACTTGACTCTCAAATCATCATCCTTCCATTTCTCAAATACCTCTCATTCACTAAAATTCTCAAAGACAAGTCAATTTGTTTCCGTCCAGGACACGAGCAAACGGATTAATGAACGTAGTAGCTGCCATCACAAACTTTACAAAAGAAACAGGAGTTAGCAAATAAAAGTAATTTCATCAATATCAGAAAACATCCAAAATATCATGGATTTTTAATATAATGATGCCCTCTCACTAATTTACGTAAATTGATAATCCCCAAATAAAATACGAGAATTTAATAATTAAATTAAATTCTATAGCTGGAAGTAGACCTCACAAATATATTTGAACACACAGCTTTGGCACATTGTGCCCAAATATATTTGAAAGTAGGTAACAATTACCAATCACATCTAATGTGACTCTTTATATAGGTCATGAACCGTTTCCGATCCTCACTGCTTTGGCATCTATTGGATGGGGCGTATTCAAGGCAACACTCGTCAATGTACATATCCAAGGTACTAATGGATCACCTCACTGCTTTGGCATCTATTGGTATGCAAGTTCGCTCGAATTTGCTTCTTATCAAATAAGTTTTACCGGCATAAATAAATTTCCATCAACCATAGCCGCACTACTTTGGCAGATACAACCACGGTATCAAGAAAAATATTTATATCCATATTAACGAGACAGACCTATTAGTGTACAATACACTCACAAAAACAAAAAGCCTTATTAAGGGGATTTTACAAACACTGTCAAACAGTTAAATAATTGATCCAATCAATTAATTCTCATACATGTGCAAAATAAATTGAATTAAATATCAAATATTTAAGGCATGAAAAATTATTTTGGATGTGGGATCAGACGCTCTGATACCATTTTGTTGGGATAAGCGCTGCGGAAGGGCGCAGCAGAAGGCGAAAATGGTTTTTAAACATTTTAAAAATTTCCGAGCGAATTAATAAATATCAAATATTTTTAATTCACCCAAATAAGTTTAAATATATTATTTATTAATATTTAATAACATAATATATTTCTTTACACGACGAATTATTTTACGAAACCATTTTTCGATAAATACTATGCGTAACGGGCAAACGGTCAAACCGGTTGACCAACCACCAAACCAGGCCAACCCGGACACTTGGACAGTGTTGGGTCAGCCCTTGGACTGCCCGAACAGTGTCCAGTTCGCTGGGATCATAGCCGGCACGTAGTGAGCTCGTTTTGACGCGAATTTCACCATTTTCTCGCGTTTTCGCCCCGAAATAATTTCCGGAATTTATCCACCACCCAATACACATCCAAAATCATCCAAACAACATAGTTTTCAATGAAAAAATATTATGTTTTAACACCCAATTTCAGATCTGATTCAGAAATTAATTTTGTACTATTTTCATGCCATAATTCAATTTATACACCAAATTAATCCAATTATTTTGCACCAAATTTAATCACCACAATATAAAGTTCCAAGAATAATTCTAGGCAACATTTGAGTGGCAACATCACTCTAGAATAGCAATTAAAATTTTTAGATTAATTCACTAATTAATCTTTTAGCACATGCTTAATAAGAAAACTATTAAGGTTAATTACACAACCAACACCAAATATTGCACAGAATATATATTCAAAATACATATGTGAATAAAAACATGCAATATACATATCTCATACATACTTTGCATGCTTAGGAAATAAAAACAAGAAAATAGAAATTAGGAATTTAACTTACCTTAACTCAAATTCCAATTTCTTCAATTTTCTTATTCATTGGTGTTGTTGTTTTTGTTATTAACCCTAACCCCCCCCCCCTTTTTTTTTTCTCAACACATGAGAATGGCTAAAACCCTAATAAAAATGAAACAACTCCATTTATATAGAATTTTTGCCCCAATTTCGAAAATTGGGTTATATTTTAACCGAATAATAATTTTTTGTGGCCTAAAATTTGACACCATTTTGATCTTATCCAAAAATGATATTTATTTTGATTTTTTTAATTAAAAATCCGTGTGTCAAATACACATGGTTTGGTAAATCAAAATTTGCCATATTAAAGAATATTCATGTAATATTCTTCAATTAAAATAAATCAATTAACAAATTAATTAATTCATTTAATTATTAACAAATTGACAAAATAAAGACATGGAAAAATATTCCAAGAATATTCTTCCAATTTTATTATTATTAATAATTAATTAATAATAATAATAAACTAGTGTCAAAAAATAATAGGTCAATAATGTGTATCTAATCTAAATTATATATTGCATACAAATACACATTATTTAATATGCATGTGTAAATTATGAATAATCCGAATTATCCATAATTAATTGCCCAAGTGCCCAACGAGTACACTTTATATTGTGGGACTCTCTAGGTTCAAGTTTATCTGTCACGGAAACTATTTCCATGTCCATAATTTGTCCACTGACAAATTACGACGACCACAGATAATCTAGTTGAACCATCCAAGTCGAAGTCATCGCATATATATATCCTTATGTCATAGGTTATCCGAATTATTCAAGAGATATAGATTAAACGTCAAATCTCCACTATAAACAATTCATGTGTCGCGACATAATTATAATTCTTAACAAATATTCAGAACTCGTTTCCGAATCATACCTCGGCCAAGGATTTCAAAGAATCACAAATTGGACACCTAAATCCCATACACGGGACTGACAGATCCTCTCTGGATACATCACAGGATATTGTGAGTATCAATCCATACCCAACGAACAGACGGAGGTCTGATCTAAAACGATCGCTGACGTGACTATCATCAAAGTATGGAGGATATCTCACATATCCATAGTGGTATCACAAGTCAAATGAGGTAATATGTTATTCGACTCGTAAAGATTCCTATTGACGTTGGTGTACCATCTATCAGGAATCTTCGAATGAGTCGTTCAGTATTTATCCAATAAATACCTACGTGTTTATATGAGTCTCCCAAGACTCATGGTTTACTGAGATAAACCATTAGAAAAATTCTAATATACGACACGTACCGGTCTCACGGGTTTACTAACCGACCAGATATGTAAATCTTGACTATGAACACTTTAAGAATGAATCATATTGTGACATTTCTCAGTAACAATTGCGGCGCTTTTGTAATTATGTCACAACTATTCATTCTAAGGTCTTTTATGCCTTTACCATATATAAGATTATATTGATGAAAATTACTTAATTTTATTCATAATAAAATAAAATATACATCGTATTTATAATAAATACAACAAAAACTGGCACGCCGAGCACCAACTCCAACAAGATTTGACTAGGACCCGGAGTGCTCGTGAAGCCAGATAAGTAACCAATGCGACGAGAACTTGAATTGGTGAATTCATGTTTTAAATACACACACACACACACACACACATATATATATATACATACATACATACATAGATATAGATTATTAACATTTTAGGATAAAAAGATGACAGATAAGAGGTGGTTTTGAGTATGAGGTACGAGATTACATATAGTTAAGTTTATCGACTGTCACATGTATAAATTTTTGTTAATATTTTGATATGAAGATAAATATTTGATGAGCATAATGTCTATATGTATGGATGTACGTAAGGGTATGAACCTGTAACTATATGAATAGTGTAAGTAAATGAATATGTAAATGTATATGTATATGAACATATATTTGTATATGCGTATTTTATTAAGATATGTATAGGTTGGGTATACAGAATCGGAAAATGGGGCAAAACATGATTTCTGGTTTGGTATTAGCTTATGTATGAATACGGTATATGAATAGGTTGCTATTGTTTTACACATGCGATTTATTTGTATAGAGATTGAAGTGGTTAAGCATGGTAAGGAATGAGTATAAGCTAAACACTTTTTGAATGAATATGTTTAATTACTAAGTTATGTATCAAAGGTTTCCAGATAGAATTGATCGATAAATGAAAGATATGGGGACTGTAAAAGTTATGGCATTTGCATTTGTAATAATATGTATATTCTTATGTTTGAAACATATGTATGTATGTGAGTGTTTGAATGATATCTATGTATATTCATGGATATGCTTGTGTATAAGACGTTGTGCGATGAGTTTGTGTTTTGTGATATGTGTGTATGTTTAATTGGTTGATGTTCTCGTAGTATAGTAGTCGAGCTGGTTAGGGATCCGTTCGGACGAAATTCATCTCATACCTATTCTAAAATAAGTAATGAGTCTCGTACGAGCATTGTGTGTGTAAGCCAACCGTATGTATTTATTGTTGGATGATGTGATCTTTGATGTATAGATTGTTATGTTTGCTTCTTGGTTGGTTGTATGATATTTGTAAATATGTCTGAGTGTATGTATGTATATGATAGAACTCGTGATATGTTTAGATCGTGTATGCTTATGTGAAATGAATCGATGATTTGAAACCGATGTGAATATCTGAGGTTATAAAGTGTGTTTGCTAAGCTGTATCGATATGTACGTATATGTGTAAGAATTCTAAAATTGTATTTCCATGTATATAAGAGAAGTGTGCTACGGTATGTGTGAATGCATATGAACTCCAAGTGTTAAGCTATTGTAAGGTTATCGTGGTTAAAGAAGGTTAAAGAAATATTTTTTTGGTATTGAAGTAAGTTATTTTGGCATTCAAGATAGTTTGTAACCGAATAGAAGAAAGTTTGATAGATTTACCGATTTGATGATATTTCAAAGATGTTTACTTGTGATAAGTATTAATATGTGATTTCATGCTTCAACATTGAAATGGTTTCGATGTTATATTATGTACTTTGTGATTTCGAATCCATATTTTGTGTGCTTTGAATGTATGGCCATTATATTGACAACATATAAATATGTAAATATGAAAATTTGACATTGGTAAAGTATAAAGGATAATAAAAAGCTGATAATTCTAAGACTCGTAATAACTTGATAATTCTGAAAAACTTCTAATGTGATTGACTTGTATGTTCTGTTGTAGTACTAGCATGATTACTTTCTAAGTTCTTATAATTCACACCAAACCAGTTTCCTAGTTTTGCAGGTTGTCTACCAGATGGGTCAACCACTTCAGCTTTGGAAGTCATGCTCGATACGCGGATCACCCAAGCTGCAGCACCCTCGCCAGTGTTTTTGGATAAATTTTAGAAGTTTAGGATATTTGATTACTGTTTTGGTTGTCGTGCTGAACACGCTGTTTGTAATAAATAAATATTTTGATTGCTTATGATGTTGTGGGCACAAAGCCTTTGAGTGTTGATAGATGATGTGGGCACATAGCCCTTATGATATGATTCTGATGTGTTTTGTGTGGACCTGATGTCCCTTTGTTTGTTTGATATTTTCTTAGATTCCGTTTTGATGTTGGACTGTGATTCAGGTTGTCCGGTTTTAGAATACATCATGCCTGATTTTCTGTAAATTTGGAGGCTTATGCATATGGGTCAATCCTGTCTCCTGCCGGTAGCACCTTGCCTCTGACAGGATATTACACTCTTGTAATTTATAATTCATAATTAATAAGAAAAGTCTGCAGCTTTACAAGATACTATTTTCTTTTATTTCTCTCTTATCTTATAACAGCATAATCTATTGTTACAAATTTATACTCTCGATAGCTTTTAGATCACATAATACAGATGCATACCGAAATAACTTTGGAAGAAAAAAATTAATTGCGTGCATGACTGGTTACTGACTGGCCTTAAACTAATAATAAAAACAACAGTTTTTTCAACTAAAAATATTTATTATGGAGTAATTATGTAGTGTAATAGAGGCATGAATAATATAATATCATCAACAAATTAGTAAATAATACATATGATTTAATATTTTTTATTATTTTTAATATTTTTAACACGTGTGATAATAGATTATTAAATTATTACATGAATAATATGATATCACTATCGTATTGTAGATTCTTTCCTTATTATCAGACCCACAGACAGGACTTGACATGCATAAACCAAATTCTGGTCATGGTCCACGGTTATACGTTGCTATTTGGTAACGTAAGCACGTTAGAGAGAATCAGGTAGCTTAATGACAGATATTACTATTTTTATTATTTATTAAATTAAACGTTAATGGAATCAAAATGTGATGATAGTCAACAAATCATAATACCAGATTCTTATTCAATTCGTTAAATATATGAATCTGAAATAAATATTTATTTAGTTCTGATATAATTCAACGATATAAATTATTCTGATTTATTTTCATTAATTCTTTATAAACATATATTTATAAAATATACAAGTAATGGATTTACAGAAAATTACTCATCAAATCTCGATAATATTATTTTTCTATATTAATTGACAATAACTTTTGAATATTAATTGAAAAATAATAATAACTAGCTAAATGAAAGTAATAAACTAATCATAAAAGAGTTAATGAGCTCAAATTCACAATTTAAACAAATAATATCAAATTGATATATTTAATAAACGAAACAATATTCCCTTTAATATTAAATGAATCGAACGGATAAAAGAATTCTAAACATACCTTCCTGAGTGGCTATATAAATGCACCCAGCTTGAAAACGCAAAAGCACAGCACAGCACAGCAAAGCAAGGAAGATAATTAAAAAAAAAAAGCCATGGCACCTTCAGTGGAGAAGCAACAAAAGCCCAGCATGGCAGCTGAAGAAGAAGAAGAGACATATTCATATGCCATGCAACTTGCAAGTGCAATTGTTCTACCAGCAGTTCTGCAAGCAGTAACAGAGCTTGATATTCTTGAGATCATTAACAAAGCTGGTCCTGCTGCAAAGCTTTCTGCTTCAGAGATTGTTTCTCAAATTCCAAACCAAAATCCTGAGGCATCCATGATGTTGGATCGGGTACTCAGGCTTCTAGTCAGCTACAACGTCTTTCATTGCTCTTTTATTGCTGGTGAAAGGCTCTATAGTCTTGCTCCCGTCTCCAAATACTTTCTGCGTAATCAAAACGGCGTGTCGTTGCGTTCCTTTATGGACTTTAATCTGGACAAGAATATGTTTCCTATGTGGTATGTGCTCCCATTTTATTTATTTATTTATTTATTTTTTGGGTACTAGTTTCTACTTAGGCCAACCCTGAACATTCAGAGGCACAAGGGGCAGCAAAATTATGAGACCCATTTTTCACATTTGGCTTCCATTCTCTAATTTTTAATTTTTTATAAAAAAAAAAAACACGACTTAACTGAACTAATGAATTTAGTTTTGTTTCTCAAATAAGTAAATAAAATAATTTTATGATAAACAAATAGATAACAATAGTTAATTTAAATAGTTAAAATAAGGACTTTTTTATATATTAAAAAAAGTGTACAAAATAAAAATTAATATTTTAAATTTAGTAGATAAGTGATAAAGTAATTTTTATAGTAGAAATAGCCGCCCTTTTATATAACATTGGTGCTCATTATTAGGGTCATGACCTATTTAGTTGGGATCATAGGCACATGTCTAATTTGTCAATGCTATGGGTCGATTCTGCTATAAACATGTTATGGAGAAAATCCACATGTATGCAGCTTTACACCTTTTTTTTCCTCCGTAGAGTCCGTTTCTATAAGGTTACAACTATACTGGTGTATCTTCTGAAAAGAATTACTATTGTTTTGTAGGTTTCAATTGAAAAACCAAATTCTTAAAGGAGAAACTTCGTTTGATAAAGCCAACGGAGCGAGTATCTTTGAATACGTTGTGAAGGACTCCAGGTTTAACGAAGCTTTCAACAATGCAATGATTGGCCAAAGCTCAGTAACCATGGATAAGATCTTAGAGTCGTACAAAGGCTTTGAGAAAGTTAAGCAGCTTGTTGATATTGGCGGCGGCTTAGGAATCACCCTCAATATGATTACTTCCAAATACCCTCATATTAAGGGTATCAATTTTGACTTGCCTTATGTTATAAAAGATGCTCCATCTTATCCTGGTATGTTTTTAGTTAGCATATTTTATTTCGTTTTTAATCATATACATGAGAAAAACTTAGCCAATATTTTCGGACTAACATAAATAAGTTGTACATTATTTAAATTTCAGGCGTGAAACATGTAGGTGGAGATATGTATGAAAAAATTCCTGAGGGTGATACAATTTTAATGAAGGTTAAGTAAATTTTTCTTTACATATATTATTTTAAAAATACACTTAGATTATATTTTTTTTATGATTAAAAAATTATGTCATGAAGTATATCTTAAAAACATGATATTTTTATGTTATAAAATGACTTGTTAATGAATTTATGACATATTTGTGATTACAATAAATCTATCATTAAAACATGACAAATATATGTCATGTATTTAATTTTACTTATTTTAAGAATTTTTTGAACATACGACGATAGAAAATTGTAACGAATTAAATGACGTCATTTTATGTCATGTATTTAAATTTCTTTTCTTTTTTTGAAATTTCTTTAAAAGTATGATGATAGAAATCTGTCATAAGTTAAATGACATATTTTTCACTTCACAACATATTTATATATCAAGTTCATTACTGGAAATTATTATTATGACAATTAATAAATATAAACATGAAATTTTTTTGCAGTGGGTTTTAATTGGTTTGGATGATGATCAATGCTTGAAGGTGTTGAGGAATTGCTACAACACTCTTCCAGATGATGGAAAGGTACTTGTTATTGATGCAATTTTGCCAGAAGTGCCTGAGAATAGTGCTGCTTCAAGGGAAACCTCCATTTTGGATACAATTCTCTTAATCCTTATTGGTCCAGCAAAGCAGCGGACCAAACAAGAGCTCAATGCATTTGCAACAGAAGCTGGGTTTAAGGGTATCAACTATGTATTTTGTGCTTGCAATTTTTATGTCACAGAATTCTGCAAATAGTTTGTGGGTGTGGGTGGTGCCGTGGTGGTGCCTGAAAAGTTGTGACTGATGATTGTAAGACTATTTGCCAGCTTGTTAATTTGTCTTTATCTTTTTTATGCTTCTGAATAAAATAATCTCTTATTAGAGAATATTTATCTAGATCCATTGTTTGTGAATTGTTTGAGCTACAGCATGGAAATTTGAAATTTGTCATAGCTTCTCACTCTATGCGAAATATCACTCTATTTAAGACAAGTCAAAGGTAGAGTAATTATGGTTTGAAGCTACAAGCACAACTAAGTCTATACAAATATGAATTAAAGAAAATATATCAGAGCAATAAATAAAATCAATATAAGAATTTTATTGACAAAGTGGAAAATTCATGCGAGTAAAAAACCACTTCGAGTATAAGATACCATCCCGAATCCACTATACATGAGAAAACTTACAGCGATGATATTGTTGGGGTTTTGGGTAAAATACACGGATTACGCAGCGGAATGCGGGAAAATCAAATTTTCCCATTTCTTTGATTATTCTTGGGTAATTAAAATAGACTTATTTATTTTAATCACTCAATACTCAAAAATAAAAATTTTAACACATAAATCATAATTTCAGTAAATTACTATACAACCCCAAAACTTTCCATTTTAATCATTTTAGACCTAAGTTGTTCAAAACAAGCTTAGGTGATTTCCAATCACAACCAAAATGATGTGTACATCAAATATACATTAAACAGAAATCTGAAAAATTTCCATATTTTTCAGTAATTACGGAAATGCCCCTAAACTTTACGTTTTGATCATTTTAGTCCTAATTGTCAAATACATAATTAGATAATCAAATCACTACAAAATAATTTATACATGTCTTATACATGAAAATATAAATTGCAATTCAAGAAAATAATTTTTCCCAAATTTCTGAGAGGTCCATTAATTTTCCAGGATTTACAATTTAGTCCCTTTTAGTTCCAAACATGTTAAGATCAAATCCAATCAATCCCAAATTTAATATACGCCAAATTACAACACATAAATGAAAAGCCCCAAATTTGGAAAGGGTTATAAACCCTAATTTTACAATTTCCATAAATTGACAAATTACACCAAATTAAACAAATTCAATACTTTAATTCAATCCTTATCACACCAAACAAGTCTCACCACCATGAAACAACTCAAGAACAATTCTAGGTCATTTATGAGTGGCTAAGCAACTCTAGAATGGCAACCAAGTCATCTAATGACTAAAAGAGAGCTTAATAACACTTTATAAGCTTTCTTCCTTAAAATACACGCTCACATCTTTCATTCATGCTTCCAACCAACATGTTACAAAACTAAGAGAGTAAAAACACAAGAGAAAATCCTATGTTGAAGCCTAAAGCAATATAAACAATTTCTTAGAAAAAAAAAAAATGAAAATACCTTTTATTTCCAAATTTTCTAAATTTAAGCTTTAGCACTTGTATTTTTCTCTCAACTCTCTGTTTTGTAATCTTTTTGGCTTGGCTTAAAGTGTTGCAAAATGAAAAAAGCAATGTTCTAAGTTATTTAGTTAACGAATATTTTCTTAATATTTATCTCTACATCAATGACACTACTAGTCATTTTAAAATATGTAATAAACTGTTTATAAAGAACAATAACTATCCAATAGTCACAAGTTCTGATATCAAATATCAAAACAATCATAAACAATATTTTAAATAACTAGACGGGAGATCCGATATCCAATACCTATAATTGTCGTATTGTGAAAATCAATATTTCCTATACACAACTATACGCATCTCATTTCTTTAGCTTTATAATTTGCCTTCCACTATTCACAACAATTGCAAATAATTGATTAGCAAACTGTGTCAGACACATTACCTCTAAAGGTCACTAAAGCCAAGAAACATCATTATCAGATAAACAAATACCTAATGAGGTTTTCTTAATGGCAGTCAAGAATCTCGAGACATAAACTAATTCACGTCAATTATTACTACAAAAGAAACTATTCTCTCTAGAATATTATATCCTAAAACGAATACATATTTAGATTATCTATCGTGACTTAGAAACTAAGCCACTAATCATTTTGATTTTTCAAGAAAATCAGAACAATAGTTTCCGATGGTTTTGACTAAAATAAAAATAACCAAGCCTATTCTTAATCTAGAACCTATTCTAGAAATCTGCAACCATAAGGAGTATTAGAAAATATTCAAATAATATGCATACATTGGATTGGAAGTTTTAATTCTATCAACTATATAGAAGGAAAACATACGTGACAATTTTCATAATATTACACATTGCCTTAGTTATGGATTTTTAATGCAGTAGTGCCTCCCACTACTTTACGTAATACCGTAATCCCTAACTGAAAATGGGAATCCATTAATTAAATTGAATTCCATAGTGAGAAGTGGACCCCATGAATATATTTCGACTCACAACTTTGGCACGATCTCGCCTACGTATATTCACAGGTAGACAACTGATTGTCAATCACATTCACTGTAACTCATGATTTTGGTCCTGACCGTTTCTCGTTATGACAACTTTGACACGTTCACAAGGAGGCGTATCAAGGCTACACTTGTCAATGATAATTTCAAGATACTTGCGTAGTCCTGACAGCTTTGGCACGTTCAGAATTTCTACTTTCGCTTGAATTTATCTAGTATCACATATACATCCCGTATCGATAAATTTCTATCAACTACACCCTCACTGCTTTGGCACTTTCTCGGATGTAGCCATAGAACAGATATCCATAAACCGTATTGACAAGACGGACCAAGAAATATGCATCTAATACATATTACTTTAAAACCTTATTAATTAGGGATTTTTCGCAAGATGTTACGCATTTAATTTAATCAAACTGAATAAATACAAGAATGCATAAAGTAAAGAAAAAAAAAAATTAAACATTGAATTTAAAGGCATATTCACATCATGTGTTCAGGTTCAGACTGTGCTTGATACCAATTTTGTTGGGGTTTTAGGTAAAATTCCCGGGTTACGCAGCGGATTGCGGGAAAATCAAATTTTCCCATTTCTTTGATTTTTATTCGGTAATTAAAATAGATTTATTTATTTTAATCACTCAATTCTCAAAAACATAAATTTTTAACCCAGAAATCATAATTTCTGTAAATACCATACAACCCAAAACTTTCCATTTTAATCATTTAGTCCTAAGTTGTTCAAAACAAGCTTAGATGATTTCCAATCACAACCAAAATGATTTGTACATCAAATATACATTAAAATAGAAATCTGAAAAATTTTCCAGATTTTTCAGTAATAACGGAAATGCCCCTAAACTTTGTTTTTTTGATTATTTTAGTCCTAATTTGTCAAATACATAATTAGGTGATTCCAAATCACTACCAAAATGATTTATACATGAAAATAAAAATTGCAATTCAAGAAAATAATTTTTCCCAAATTGCTAAGAGGTCCCTTAATTTTCCAGGATTTGTAATTTGGTCCGTTTTAGTTCAAAACATGTCAAGATCAAATCCAATCAATCCCAAATTTATATACATCATATATACATCAAATCCCAACACATATATGAAAATATCCAAATTTGAAAAGGGTTATAAACCCTAATTTTATAATTTCCACAAATTGAAAAATACACCAAACAAACAAAACAAATTCAATAATTTAATTCAATCCTTATCACACCAAACAAGTCTCACTATCATGAAACAACTCAAGAACATTCTAGGTTATTTATGAGTGGCTAAGAAACTCTAGAATGACAACTAATTAATCTAATGACTAAAAGAGAGCTTAATAACACTTTATAAGATTTCTTCCTTAAAATTGCTCACATCTTTCATTCATGCTTCCAACCAACATGTTACAAAAGTAAGAGAGTAAGAACACCAGATAACATCCTATGTTGAAGCCTAAGAGTTCATCCCTACCTTTGCCTAGGGGATTAGTTCTCCATAGAAGAAAGAAACATAGCCTGGAAATAACAGAGAAGTATTCTGTCTGGCCTAAAAACTCTTCTGTTTTTCTCCCTCAATTATGTGATTTGAACTTTTAGTTGTGTATCTTTTCTTCTCTTTAGGGTTTTGGACGAGTTTAGGTTATAATATGGAAGTCCCAGTCCTTGTACAGGTAAAAACACGACTCTCTAAACTAAGTTTTTTGGGCATCTGTCAGGGCGTGGCACCAGAAAGTGTTGTTGCGGTGCCAAACTATTGGCCATTCGCTATGTGTGTAATATGATGGCGGCGTCGTTATGCTAGAAGATGGGCGTCGTGGGGAGTTGAAATTTTTGGAGTTGGTTTCTGTGTTCTGCTCGTCCCACGTCCTTCCGATGCAACCGTATGGTCCCAAAACATGTAAAATTGCTCCAAGATCCATGTTCCATTCCTTCCTAATAATAAAATAAAAATAAACTATAATTAAGATTAAATACTTGAAAAAAGCTGAAAGTTAGTGATGTTCAAAGTACATTTCATGCACTTTTCAAACACCCTAGTAATTTGGAAAATTTCGACAACTGCTTTGGTGTGTGTGTAAAGTGATATGATACAAATCATGAATGGTGTGAATATGTTCGTGGAATTTTTTTTTCTAGAAATTCGATCAATCTTTTACGATTCCGGTATGAATTATTTTTCCCTTCCATAACGGATAATCCTTAGTATTTTAACCATAAATTTTTTATATGATGTCCAATTTTAGTTAATTTATATCATTTAGAGTGCTAAGACTGAGACCTATAACTTTTATGTTGAGTATTTTCCCAAATATAGAGAGCAGAAGTCAACACAAAAATCATGTTTGTACTACTATAATGTAGTAGTTATAGATTTATCTAGTAATTTCTCCATGAGACAAAAAAATTATTATTTAATTCAAAAAAATATGCCTATCCTATTTATAAGCAGCCCCCATATTTGTTTACCTAAGTCAC